>WOGN01005717.1:0-12978 GCA_015342105.1 Leptinotarsa texana
GATGAAACCCTGTACCGTGCAATCTCTCTCTCTCTTTCTCTTTCTCTCTCTCACACACACACACAAAATCTCATATGAAAAAATTCTGAACGATCCATGCACCAGACACTTCAAGGTCACATCGCCTTGACTTCATTGCACAACAAAAAAAGCAAATAATACGTCAAAGTGGTGGGGGGAGGATTAGAACCGGGAAAATAAATCTGAACGATCCATACACTAGATCACATCACCTTGACATCACTAAACAACAAAAAATGCAATTAATACGTCATTGTGGTGGGGGGAGGCTTAGAACCGGTTTAAATCTCCTACTGGTTTTCAAGTATTCGAAAAAATTATGAACAATGTTTATTATTTTAATGTATCCCAGGAGCCATATATCGTCATACCATCTCTGCCTCCATTCAAACCACTTTTACACTACAAATCTCAATGAAGACTATCAAAACAGGAAATATCTTTTAAATTTAAATAGATTTGAGTAATATTCAATACTGAAGAAAAATATAGGAAGTCGCCTATAAAGATAGGTACTCATTGAATTTCCATAAATTATAACATAATTGTGCAATCATTTAAATCATTTATAACGTAATTTATGCAACCAATGGATAATTGCAAGATGAATTACAGAACGAATGAAACTTTACTGTTGCAGAGTAATAATTTGAAAATTTAATGAAAACTTTTCAATGCGAATCTGAAGTTTGTCGAGAGTTCCACAATTCGAAAGAGAGCGACATCAAATTGTTGAACACAATTCGAATATCGACTCTGGAATTCACAGCATCAAGAATATTCAATTAAAATTGAAGGTGAAATCACAGACTATAAACAATACTTTTTAATTTGTAAAGAGACAGCAGAATCAAGTCGACATCTTCAACTGAACATAATAAACATTCAGCAAAGCTTCCTAATTTTTTCACCTACAGGTTTTAGAGGTACGCAACCAGTTATACATCTTGAACGCCTCAGACACCGTATGTGAGTAAAAGGAAGTAAATTCACTCCTAGTCGGTCTCTTTGATGTTTCCGGTCAAGATTTTATTTTTTACTGGCATGTGGCGGGGCAGGAAGGTGTAAGCTAAGAGCTGTTGTGCACCTCTGCACGGAGTTCAATCAAAACATATATGACCATGATCTGACTTCATCACTGCTACGAGCAGCTCCCAATAAATGCTTCATATGATTGTGAATTGTTTAGGAATTGATAAAAAATAAGACAAGGTGGTGAATAAATGTTCATTTCATATAATGAGATTATACAATTCAGGTCAAAAACTTATGCTAATCTATTCTAAAGGTTTTTCAGAATAATGTGTTTTTGATTTTTTCAACATCTCTTTTCAATTTTCTTCTGGCAAATTTCGAAGTATAATGAATTATTACCCTTGTGAAAAGGGTGAGAGTATTCTTGCTCACTGCGTTTGCTCAGGACACATGATTCTCGGACCCAATGATCACTTACCCCACGGTGTGGGGAGTGGTCATTGGTTGATAATGCTGGCGTGCCCTTTGAGGGGTAGAGCCTGACCAGCGCATACTACGGTGAAAAAATATATAATGTTTATTCACCAAATTTAGATAAAAGGTATAAATAATTCTTAAATATAAAAAGGAATAAATAAACAACGGCATCACAGAAGGAGCATCGCCGAAGAGGTGTTCCCTGTACGTGATATAGCCATATTAGTAAATGATAAAAAATTATAATTAGTACATACAAGGTAAATTGAAATTTATCCTGAGGAGTAATATAACATTAATTCAAAAAAAATTATTAAAAAATGTCTGAATTATAAAATAGTGCTTACAATCAGGCTAATATTCATTATAGTTCAGCGACAATGGTTATTGACGGTTGAACGCAAAATATAACATTTTGTTAAATAGTACAAAATGATAAGAACAATTAAGTGAAGTAATTATGTTACATGGAAAGGTTCTGAAAATAGCCGCTATGTTATTAAAATTTGTTTTTCTTGTGTGTTTTTTATTTTTTTCTCTTTCTCTGGGGAGGGAGAGTTTATAGGGGGTCAATTTGTCAAATTTTGTTCATACACTTTTCTTGCTCATTTTGACCAACCAGTTCATGGAAAAATCATCTTCCGGCGAGCAATATCCGTATTTTAACTTTTTTTTGAAACTTTTATTATTATGATTGTCTTTGATTAAATCGGGTATTATTCGTATTCGTGGTCCCATGTAACATGCATTTCTCTGTCAAATCGTTTTCTAACAACGACGGGTGATCATTATCTCTGTCTCTTTTGTGGTATGTGTTTTCAGCCAATGCTATCTGAAAACACTGTCACTTGAGTATGTTCGGCTTTTGTGAAGTATTATTTTCAAAATCCACCTTTGAATTGTATTGTTAGATTCACCTGTAACTCCACACCCCATCCAATTATCCCGTACGACAATTAAGACCGAAAAAGTATAGAATATAGGATTTTTTAGTGTTCCATGTCTCGGAAGTTTCTGAGATATTGGAATTCAGAAAGTGTACCTCTCATCTTTCTTACTGTTCCTTTTATGTGTAACTCCTAACGAAAGTGTCTATCAATTGTTACCCCTAGATATCTATTTGAGTCACTTCCAGTTATATAGTAATTATTGTTGATGTTGAGTTGTCCAATATAATAATGATAGTAATAATAATAATAATATCCATTGAGTATGATGTGAATGGTAAGTAATTCGTTTTATCGAAGTCAATTGTGAGTTTTTTTCTATCGAAACCAACTGTCGATTGTTATAAAGTCTTCTTCTGCACATAACTTGAGTTGTTCCCACGTAGATCCTGTGTATAGGATGGCAGTATCGTCGGCAAAGCTCAATATCTCACCTCTTGTATCAAGAAGGAGCAGCTCATTCAAGTAAATTGTGACAAGAACGGGGCCTAGCACAGTTTCTGGATTACTCATTGCATCAACGAAATATTAGTTTCGAATTATTTGTTATTTTTCAGTATGTATTGCCATTGAAGCGTGTCTTTCTATTTTTTCAAACTGTTATTTAGTCCAATGTGAGACGCCTTTCGGTAACACCATAGCTTCATTGGTAGTATCTGTATCTGTAGAGTAAGAAGGGTGAGTGTGAGCCCACACCACTTAGGTCATATGTGACCCATTGTACATCGTCCCGAGGAGTTGTCCTTCTAGGTCATCTTCCATCCTGTTCTTTCCAGGAAGGTGGACAGGTCACTGGTAGACATCTTCTTTATATCGGCAGGTGTAGGCAAGACTCGCCGAACACACACTCTCTTATTGACGATAACTCCGGGCACTCGCATAGGACATGTCTGACTGTCTCATCTTCCTGTTTACACATTCTGCATATAGGTGTGTCCACTAGCCCTTATTATGGAGGTGTTTTCTCAGTTGATAGTGGCCAGTCAGAAATCCTACTGTGAGGCGTAGATTTTTCCTGGTCATCGCCAGATATTTCTTCGGTGCCAGTGATCCTGTCAAGATTGCATCTTTTGATTCCATCCCATCTCTTTAAGGATTCAGCATGCGTGTGATATTTGGATAATTCTGCAATTGTCGAAGTCATCAGGCCGTTGGTGCCACTGGGTCCTGAAATTCTTAGTCCAGCCGCTTCTTGGCTGAAGAGTCGGCAATGCGATTACCTTCACTCCTGTCGTACCCTTTAACCCACATTCTAGTACTAGCGCTGAGGTTATATGTTGTTGAATGAACATATGAACCATAAAGAAGCACTTCAAAATTTCTTCAAGAGTCACGGATGGATTGGAGAAATGTCAAAAGTTCTGTTAACATCTTTCTGATTTTGTGAGATGTGATGTAAACGTTTTTCTGTCGATTCCAATATAATTACCTATATCAATACTATCAATGGAGGCTGATATCAAAAAATGTGATGAACAGCGGTCATCAAATATCCTTGTTCAGCGATCTGTGGATTTTGATATGGATTCTTTGGAAGCCAGCACCATTTATGATGAACTCATTCATTTTTTTCGAGTAGGAGCTACTGGTAGGGTGAAATATGATGAAACTAGAAGGATCTACCAGTCTTATAACCAGAGGAGTAACATGTTGAGAGTTGAGAATATCTAGTATGCTTCCCATCCAAAATCACCACTCTGGGAAAATTATAATTGGATTTGAAAAAATGAAATTTTTAAGTGCAATGTTTTATATAAAAAATATAAAAAAATTAATGAAGGAAGTGAACAAAAAATATTATACTTGAAGAAAAATTATTACCTTCAACAAAAAACTGTAAATATCGACCATCAGAATAGTTGGTGAATTGATACGAATCTGAGAAAGACTTTCTCATACCGTACCGGACGGATTACTTAAATAATTTGCTTTTCTCGAATGTCTCGTTTCCAACCAATACAACAGTACTTTCAACTACACTCAATGAAAAAATACACCACATAATTTTAACATTCATAATAAAAAAAAGGTCTTTTTTGAAAATTTAGAATGAAGTATCTAACGTCCAA
The DNA here is from genome assembly GCA_015342105.1 of Leptinotarsa texana. Lineage (NCBI taxonomy): Eukaryota > Metazoa > Arthropoda > Insecta > Coleoptera > Chrysomelidae > Leptinotarsa > Leptinotarsa texana. The sequence continues at coordinate 4,490 of WOGN01005717.1, forward strand.
TAATGAGAAAAATTTAGATCTCTTCATAGACCACACTTCTGGTACTGTGATGCAATAAATTGATGGCACACATATCTGAAAAACTTATTTTCAACCATGTTTATCTTAATATCCCACTCTATGTACTTTTTGCCTGTCGCCTGATGTTGAAAAAGGATTGTACAAAATTCCTGGTGATTGAAAATTATTACATAATATCTCACCACTTATCTAACATCATAAATGACTATATAAGTGAAATTTTCCAACTGAAGAAAACTATAAATTTGTTTCGATCTATGAAAGAAGCGAGTGGACTAATATGGAATATAACAAAGCAATTTGTGTGTTGAATGCATTTTCTTGATTATGTTTCCATTTCGATGAAAATATGATAATCCTCTCAGAAACAGCATGAATTATGACTAAGACTGGTTCGATTGAAATAGTATGATATATTCACGAAAGACCCCATATTAGTGGTATCATTTTTGACCTCAAAAGAGCATTTGGATAAATGTAAAACTTTCATGTGAAAAATTATACGAAGTAGGTTCTGAGGACCTTTTAACAGATGGATCTACTTATACATGACTGACAAAAAAAAAATTAAAAAATTCAAAAGAAGATAGATAATACAGACCGAAACTGACTCATCGCTAGAAGAAATACTACCTAGGACCCCTTATATTCCTTCTCTATTTGAATAATCCCCTGTTTTGACAGTGGTAGTATATGCCAATGATACAATATAGTGGCGTAGAAGGTTTTCGTCCTGAAACAAAACCTTATCCAAGTAATAATCAACTATATTGCATGGTCGAAAAAATTCATCTTGATACTGTTTTCTCATTCGTTTCTTGATCTAGCTAAAGCAAGAAAACTGTACATTTGATGAAATGTTGAAATGACTAGCGCTCGATTTGCCGAGGCAAAAGCGCAAGTTATTTTTTTATAGAAATTCAATTATGAGTGCCGAAAAGGGTTAGGTACCAAATGAATAATTCTCATTCTAACACCATCTACAGAAGTTCTTAAATATACTTCAATTCGTCTCAACACCTATCACAATAGACCATCTTAGTTACACTGCGATAGAATATCTTTCCAAGATAACAATAAAACAAAGAGTACGATTAACTGGCTTGAATAGAAAATATAACAAAGTACATGGTCTTACTCTAGAATTTAGGGCAGTCAACTTCACAACTTCTGATCGAAATCCTATCCTATCCTATTTTAGAAATCATCAAGGAAACTCAATCCCGTCTCCAAATAATAGACTTCAAATAAATTACACTTCACACTTCCTTTCAGATACCATTCACCTTTGTGTTATGACATAGAACTTATCGTTCAACTAAAATTTATCTCAAAATTATATTTGGAACTATTTACCTGGTATAGTTTATTGGTGTTTGTTGATGATAATGAAAACAATTGTTCATAATTGAATAATACGTGTTGAATACAACATTGAAATTCTTTCAGAATGAGACAGCATGAGACCAACATTTCATATCGAAAAATCATCGCTTACTCTATTATATACATCGAAAATTCGACATAAATAAATATAATTTGTTCTGGAAAAAGTCTCTTTAGCATTTCAATCCTTCGTTAACACAGAAAAATTATTTTATTTTATGAATACTGTAAAACACCACGAAGTAAGTTATGCTAAATTTATTAAGTGCACAGATTTCTAGTAATGACCTACATTGCTTCATGTTATTGAATATTCATTAAAAATCCACCCCGATGAAAATCATTATTCTCCATTTAGAGATCTGGCAAATTTGCAGTAATTATTCGAACTGAAATTTGTTTTCATTAAGATATGTATTATTTCAATAGCATAACCAAGGTCGACTAATTTGAATTCAAAAAATGAATTGCCCCTGTAATAACTAGATCAAGACTATCTCGTGCCTACTTCAATAATAAGAGTTGTACAACACATTAATATAAGTCAGTTCACAAGTGAATTCACATTGAAGAGTTTCAGTAGTTTATTTTTCACCATGCTACTCATCAAAGTAAGTGCCGCCAATATTGTGTGACTTTTTGAAAATATTAACTGAAAGCTGTGATATTTACAATATTATTGAATACAAAATTCAACCTATCACGTGAGCTTTCGGAAAAATTTTCATGTACGTTCTTTCAAACTTTCATCTCAACTCTTGAGAGAGGCAAGTAACAACATTTTTTCAATGGCAATTAAAATCTCATAGACTCTCATAGAATCGTTTTTTCAGTTATATTATTTTTCATTAGTACCCAATGATTGCCTGTTGTCATTAGCTGAAATAATATTTGAAAACAAATACAGGTTTTTCTCATAGAAAATATTTGAGCATGAAAACGATGAATTAGTAATCTTCATAGAGATGAAAACATTGAAATGATTCATATCTTTTTTTTTCACATAATATTATATTGAACAATTCGAACTTTCTTCCAGTTAGGATAGATCTGTTGATATAAATTGTATAAAAACCCCTCAACTGAACATATATACTGGCCGTTTCTTTTATAATATGGTAACATTGCTATATTCTAAACCGTAACAGATACGAAGACGATTAAATGGGTAACTGTCTTCGAGAACAATACAATAAATGAAGAAAATTTACGGAGGTTCTCCCCCTTCTCGAGTTATACGGGGAACACCAAAAATACTGTTTTTAGTTATTTTTGATTGGAATTGTAATTTCGGAGGATATCAAAAAATGGAATAAAATGTTATTGTATTCGAAGTGTACTATGACGAAGTATAATATTCGATCAAACGTTTCGTGTCAACATGGCCACCGTCAACTATTTTTCAAATACGGACCTGTCCTTTTTATTACAGATATTGATGAAGTAATGAATTCACAATCACAGCCTTTCATTTGAAATGAAATAACTACCATAGTCAGTGACAACCATTTTAAATTCTGGTCCTATCGTAACTTCTTTTATAAATTGTTTCGATTTCTTCGAAATATAATTCAGACAACCCAATAAATTCGACAGATAGGTACCCTGACATAACACAAATTCATACTTTGAAATATTTGTATTGTCGTAATCCTTCTTTCGAGACTCATTTCTCTCCAAACAATTATAATTTGTAATATTTTTTCATACTTTGAAATATTTGTATTGTCGAAATCCTTCTTTCGAGACTCATTTCTCTCCAAACAATTATAATTTGTAATATTTTTTCCATATCTGTATCTGAAGAGTAGGGACTGTGAGTGTAGACACACAGCTCTTAGGCAACATGTGACCCATTATACACCCTCCCAAGGAGTTGTCCTTCCAGGTCATCGTCCATTCTGTCCTTTCCAGGAAGGTGGACAGGTTACTAAAAGATATCTCCTTTATATTGGCAGGTGTAGGCCAAGGCTCGCCGAATAAATACTCTCTTTCGCAACCTTAATGTGTCTCACGGTGTCCTCCGCGAAGGTTTTGAAAAGAGCAGCGACATTACTGGCATTGCGCGGCTTCTTCAACCTTCTTGGGGTTCCCTCCGTGGAGTTGAACAGGTGAGGGAGCTTTCCTGCAGGGGCTGCCGGTTCCTTGCCTTTATTGAAGGAAGAGCTCTTGGCGTCCGCCACAGGAAGTGCCTTTGCTGTTGGAGGTGGAGTGTGGTAGGAGGAGGGTGTACTTATAGTTACCGCCTCCTTCTCTCTCTTCCTCCTTTTGGCATCGGTGTCGCGAATGCAATTACGCCTTGGCCTTTGTATTACATCACGAGATGATCTGTTCATCCCCAGTCACCGCCTTAGATTGAGGTGAGCGCTTCTGTCCATCCTCGGAATTGTTTTTTTTTGTTGCTTCTGTTTTTCTGTTTGTTTCATTCATGTGCGTTTCCACAATTAGCACGGGAAGAGTTGGTCACCTCTGGCAGAGCCACGCATTACCAGAGGTAGGCTGATTACAATGAGGTTCTGCCCAGTTCCCCAAGGGAATCGTTTGTAACCATATATCACGCTGCGTCCATTTAGCTGTCGGCACGATTCCTTACACCTTAGCTTGGATAAGCTGGTCCACGGTGACATGTTTTGCAAGGGCTTTTCGGGAGTTTAAGTTCTCCTCACCATACTTATTTCTGCCACTGACCAGGAGTTCGGTGACCCCGTCCGTAAGGCCACATTGGCTTCACGGACAGGGCCTCCATTCCCCTGGCCGTTCCTCTATCCGCTACCTGCGGACGCGCCCGATAGGTAGCCCAACCCACGGGGGGATTTCTGTGAAATCTACCAGAACTATTTTGACAAAAAAAACACATATAAATGCTACAGAATACGCAAACTTCATCATATTAATGAAAGGGATTACGGTAGGAGAGTACGATTTGCGAAGTGGTTAAGACGTAGAAATAGAGAAGTTGGAAATATTTGTAAAAAAATATATGGATGGACGAATCAAAATTCAACTACAATGGTTGGTATAACAGAAATATCTATTAAAGGTGGAATAATACAAATGAACATGGAATTGTGGGAACAAACATCCTCGGCCCTTTCTTTTACGATGATCATTTGAATAGTGAAATGTATCTTCATTTTCTATTCAATAAATTCTTTAGCTACTCGGATAAATTGCTACTGAATATTCGCCATGGAATACAATGCTGCAATACTAATTCTGCATTCCGTAATGCAGTGAGAGAACATTTACATGCAATATTCCTAAGAAAATGGATTGAAAAGAATAGACCAGCTCGATTCCCAGATCTTACTTCTTTAGATTTTTTGTCTGGGGATGCATGAAGTTTTTTCAACACCAAGTACAAAAAAGGAGAGAAGAGAGAGTATTACACCTATTATGCTAGAAAATTATGACAGAAATTGTCTGGACCGACAACTTATGTGTATTCAACAAAGAGGTAGTCATTTCGAGCATTTAATGTTCTTTGATTTTTCGCATTGGTTTCATTCTTCCCAAAAGTTCATGATAAAATAAATTGTTTTTCTGGTTTATTGTTGTCACTGATAATGATTGTTATTTCGAATGAAACGCTATAAAAATATCAAATGTGATACACCCTAGGATTGAGAATTTATCGCTTCATGAATATCATTAATGAGAAGACAGATCCGTATTTAACAAAAAATGATGGTGACAATGTTGACACGAAACGTTTTATCGAATATTCATTATTACATCGTCATAGTACACTTAGAATACAAGAACATGTTTCCGATGACAGTAACCTTTTTTTCCATTTAATCGTCTTCGTATCTGTTACGGTTTAGTACCTATATAGCAATGTTATCACATGATAAAAGAAACGGCCTGTGTATTATTAAATATGGTATACACAGGTCAATTTTTCAGCTGATCCCACCTCGAAACGGTAAGAACCACAAAATCCGTTGAATTGCACTATTTTGTAGAACTAGAAGAATCTCAAATCGAGAACATTGATGGTTGTTCTTGAAATATTAACCAGAAACAAGATTTGTCAACTTTTTTGTTTTTGGCTCTACCGTCTCCATTTCGAATGCTATAAAAAGGAAGAGGAACTTTGGATACTGCCTAATACTTGTTATAATCTGATGTGAACTAATGCGACGTTTTCATTATCATCTTTTAATGAACAGTCTTCACCTCTGTACAGCTTGTCAAATGCAGGAAGAGGTTTCTGGATTCGATTATGGTCCCGTCCACCTGATGGTCGTTCGTTAGAAGACTATGAGAGCGAGAGACACAGAGAAAGAGAGTGGGAAAATTCTCAAACTTTTTCTATATTTGACAAGATGTATATATTTATAATGTTCCATTCAGCTTAATTTGATTTTTTGCATTCATTATTGTGATCTGATAATCTATTATTTTGACAGAATCTTAAATTGAAATGTTTCAGTTGAATGAAGGGCTCTTTTGATGAACGAATATATTATTATCCAAGAAAAACAAATTTTTTATTGTTTGAATTCAACAAGACAACAATAATTTCCTGACGCACTTTAAATATATTTCACCTCTGAGGAAATATTTTTCATTAAGGGTTCATTTATTTTAGGTTTAATTGATTTTCCTGCAGCACATAGGTAACATAGGTAACTCAACAAGGAAAAACTAGTTTCTTAAGTTGAAATTCATAATTATAATATGACAGAACTAGTTTTCTGACTATTATTCTAAAATGTTGTTTAGCTACTCATCTCAATTCTGAGTTGGTGAATACAGGCTAGCAGTGCGAAATTATTTTTTTTAATAAACATTTTGATTTCAACTTTTGGCTAACGAACGTTCAGTTGAAAAGAATGAATTGCATTGAGGTAAATATCAGTAATATGTATTTGGACTCTTGTCCCAGAACGATTATTGAAAAGTGAGATTTGAACAGTTAATTGACTAAATTGATATAACTATAGTACTATCAAGGAAGCAAAAATCAGATCTATGGATGACTAGGTCTAACGGAGGGTAAATCTTTGAGGTAGTAAATATTTTCAATACTCATGACCCACACATACAATTCACTATCGAAACTGAGAATACGGAACAATATTATCTGCATTCCTAATGATACTCTTTTTATCGGTTGGTTTTGGCATATTTCTTTGTAATTAGTCATACCACAAATTCCAAACTTTTTCCTTTGAAAAAATTCAAGTGTCTGATATAAATTGTTCATTATCATTTCTATCCTCAGTCTCTATTAAAAAAGATTTCTTAGGCTTGTTTGCCGTTAACGTTATTACACCAAAGTGGTTACAAATGTGAACAATGCATATCTCAATTCCCAATATTCTAATATATAAATGTTTGAAAATCTAATGACCTAATGAATTCAAAACTTGGAATAGTAAACGTAGGGACTACTAGAAAACTGTATTGCACCAAATGATTGTTATGGTAGAGTATACCCTGAAAGCAATCATGTTTCCTATAAAACATGGTTACTGGAAGCTCAGCAAAAGAACTGGTGGTAGCACCACAGAGAAATTTTGGCTTCAACCAGTTATTGACAGAAACTTTCATTATTTTCAGTAGAATGATAACATTTCAGAAATTTTATCGAAATTGTTTTTCAATATAATCATTTTCTACACTCGAATTCATTATTGAACTCCCACTATAGGTAATTGAAATAAATAATTGTTTGTGCTATTAAACAATTATTTTAAAAATTTTGTGTTAATCAATTTCACTATCAAAGCAGTTTCATCATGGTGTGCTTACTCCTACGATAGATGTCTCTCAACATATTCGTATCTTCATTGGTAATATTTATTGTAATCACTTTTATGGCTACTTTTCAATAACTATATTGTTAGATTTGGTAAATATGTTTCAAAATTTTTTCACTGGTTTTTTAATCAATTATAAAAAATGACATAATATTTTTATCCCTGTCAGATAAGTATCTGATTTTTTTGACAAATTTATTGAAAACAAGTTTGTTCAGTCAATGTAAACAGATTAGTTTAGAAGTTTTTTCAACTCAGTAGACATTATGTTTCTTGCTTTTCTAACCTTACACCATTTTAACTTTCCATCATTTGGAAAATATATTTTCTCAGAATGTTAGTTAAGGGCTACCAAATATATTCAATTTTGATTGTAATCGCATTTAATTTTGTTGCATTCATATTTTGTGAAAATTCTATAAAAAAAGTTTTGTTGCAGTTCTACCAGTTTCTCTTCCTTGCCATTTTTGGGCTGGTTTTAGTTTCTTCAATGAATGAAGAAGACAGCGCTTCCACAAGAGACAAGCGAACTTTGGGGTTGGGGCTGAGTTTGTTGCTTCCGTCCCTTCATATTGGATCCTCCAGATACCACGACCACTATGACCACGATCGTGTCATTACTCATCATCATAGTCCCACCATTGAACATCATTATTACGACTGAATCCACTACAACTGATTATTTATTTCATCAAGATTATTGAAGAAGTATATGTTTTACTTTTTTAGTTGATATTTATTTGATTTTTTTTCTTAATTCGTAATGTTATGATCCAGTGAATTATTCTTGTATTTGAAACAATTGTGACGAAAATTAAATTATATCCATTCAATTAAAAGCAACAGTTTTAGTTTCGGTCAAAAAGTAATGAAATTTTCCTGTACTGGTTAAAGCTTGTCGCTCACTTGTCCAGCACAGCCTGTCCCGTCAAAATTCGTGTAGAATTGAAATAATGAAAATTAATGGATAACCGCATACTATCCCGGCACGGCACAGCCAACAGCTTCTGCCGCCGGAAAGTATTCTAGCTCTTCGGTCCTGTCCAATAAATAACGTTACGTGCTGTGGCGGACTGGCCAAGTCGCCACAACGCGTCGCCGGCCAGCACTTGCCTGCATCAACTTGTCCAATCGTGCCTGAGAAGTTTCTATCTCTCTGTTTTGATATTCCATCAGTTGACAGCACGGTGTTAGACGATACTTATGAAAATGGACGAGGAAAAATTCAGTTGCTTGTTAAGACAGGCTCTTGAATATCCAGAAGTTCTGAAAATTTGCCTGAAGTCATTCGGAAATACTGGAAATATACAT
>WOGN01005718.1:0-12977 GCA_015342105.1 Leptinotarsa texana
CTCTATACGGCCAATCAGATTATTCAAAAAATCACGTCCCATTTCGATCAACCGAAAAATCAATAATCATCCGATTATTTCCAGCCAATCAGACGCTAGTCAAGCCCTGGCGTGATTCCCCTGCCCGAGAATTCCGTTGTAACCAACTGTCTTTGATTCTCGGAACTGCTCGTATTTTTTAACGAACTTTCACTTTTTGGCGAAATTCACTCAATTGTTATAATTTCGCATCTAACGAAAATCTAAATAAAATCTGACCCAGTAACGCTACAGAAATCGTTCTGGTATCAATCGAAAGCTAATTAAAAGTTCTATCGATGCTTCTTTGAAGAAAGCCCGATTTCCCTATCTAAACAAGTGAAAATGGCATTTTCCACAAAATCGCCATTTCCCCTATTTCAGAGCTAAACAAATGCTATTAAATCTTGCAAAACATTACTCTAACGCTCAGGAAGTGATATTACCAGTCTTAGATCTCATAATCAAGCTGAAATATCATCGAAAAACATCATATTTCCGAGTTTCAGTTGTTTTCTCAGAGAAGGCGGAGCTTGCACTGAGAATCGGGGAACAAAACCAAATAGTTTTGTTACACGACATTACTTCCGTTGGAATCAGTGAACACGTTTCCTTCACCGCTTCAACGGTGATTCTATCCGGACCTGGGGATTTACCAGATAGCTTCTCAGCGGCTTGCTTCACCTTGGCCACCATGATTTTCACATCTTCATTCAGTTCAGTGTGTTCATTACGAACCCACGAGTTTTCGGCTGCTGGGAACAGTTCTTCCACTATCTTCCACTTCTCCTCTTGGCTTGTTTCATACGGTATCACAGAGCGCTTCAGTTGACCCAACACTAGCTTGTATCCCTGGCCAAACGGGTCTTCCCCCAGTTGGTCACATAGATCCTTTCATTTGGCTCATTTGGACTTTCTTATTTCGGATTTGTATTTTCTCCTAGATTCTTTATAATGCCTTTCCAGGCCATTCACAATTTCTTCCTGCATTTCTTGTTGCATTCTTTCCTGGCTTCACTATTTCAGCATTCCACCAGTATGGTTGGAGGTCCCCTCTAGTACTGTATGTGGTTGTTGCTAGATCCTGTGCTGCTTTAATCTTTACCGTTAGCTCTTTAACATTTTTCATCTCCGTTCCTTGCGACATTAGGCGGAGGGCTTCTTTGAAGGCCATTTTGTCCATAACATGTTTATTATTGAAGGCATTCATTTTGGAGATTGTTCCCATTTCAATACCGAAGGTAATATATCTGTGTAAGTTCAGCGATTCCTCATCGTCTAGCACTCTACAATTTTTAACTCTCTTGCTTATTCCTGATGTTGCAAAAGTAATGTCTATGAATGATTTGCTATTTCCCCTCACAAAGGTCGGTACACACCCGTCATTTTTAACCTCCATATCGAGTGAGGCTATCCATTCGGATAGATATGACCCTTTCTCGTCCGTGTGGTTTCAACCTCACAGAGGGGACTTAGCATTTAAGTTACCGAATATAATGACATCTTTCCCTCTCCTTCTAATTCCTTCCATAATTTCGTCTATCGATTGTTTAAAGACGTGCACAGATATATTCGGCGAAATGTAGACATTATAGGCTACCCAGTTCTCAAAGATAACTTTAATATATCCATTAATTTCCAGTAATATATCCCCTTTTGTTGTTTTTTTCATGTTTTTTATGATGACCCCGGCCTTTTCCACTACCTTTTTTCCCTCATTTCTTTGATTGCTTTCGCGTAGTTTTTTCCTTGCATTTTCAGTATTACCTTTTCCGTATATTGGTTTTGTTTCGGCCCTCCCGTTCTCTTGTTGAAATGACAGACATTTATGTCCACGTCTTCTCCATGGAAGGCATATCCCGCACATTTTCTGAGTAAGCTCTCAGCATGCTTGTCAGTCGTTGCCATTTTTATCTTTTTGGCGGTCCATACTTTCGGCTTGCCTCTCAGCTCTATCAGTCTTTCAAACATAATTTCCATCGGTGTTTTTCCCTCTGTTACTTCCAACGGTACTGGAGCTATATATAGCGTGTTTGTGAGTTAGCTGCCTTCTCCTTTGCTTGTCTGCATTTTCACGCTCTTTTTAATGAACTCAATGTTTGTAATCGTTACTGCTATTCGGTCGCTAATCTCAGGGAAGCTTTCCTCCGACTCTTTGATTATTCTACTCCCAGTTTCCTTCACGGGATCAGTAAAGATGATTGTGTCGCCGTGTCCCTTCCTAGCTCCTCAATTCCATTCTTTGGTTTCGTGTTTTTAAAGCAGCTTTCTGGCCAGTTCTTGTTGATAATTCTCTCAAGGTCCTTCCACTCTCCTTTGTTTCGTAGGGCCTCTTTCATGACATCATCCATCTCTTCTTCTCTCCTCCTGATTTCATTATCGATTTCCTCCGGCGTCACTTGGCTGCAGGCCGTTTTCATCTCAGGACGTTTTTGGTTACTTTCCTATAACACTTTACTCAAGAGCTACTTTACCAAACCGGTCCGTATTTCTTTTGAGCTTTCTTACCTCTTCCTTGGTTTCCACCTAAGCATTTGTATTCTCTTGAACTAGTGTCATGAGTATTGTCGCTGTCTTCAGTATTTGACTCAATAAGCTCCTGTACTATTCAGGAATGGTTTCGTCCTCTCTATGCCTTTTGGCAGATGTTCCTAGTCTCTTTCGAATATCCTCCAGATATGCCAAAGATCCGGCTCTTGCTCTTTCTTCTACGAATTTCGGTTTTGGTGGTGGTGTTCTTTCTACGCGAGGTTTCCCTCCGAAAATGTCTTCGACGTTCGCCATAATTACGAAGTCATGGGTGTTCTTTCCTTTGTTCTCTTTGTTTCAAATTCCATTTTGTTTCACGAGTAGCTAGGGATCCATAAGTCCATTCCCGCAGAGCCCCGCATGCATGAATAAGACTACATTTCCCGACGGCTCGCCCGGTCCGTCGGGCATCGCTCAAGACACACCTTGCCCCCTGTGCCATGCATCTCCTCGGCACGATGGTGCTACACCTTGGGATTGGGGGGGGGCGGTGACCGCTCCCCTCCGGATGTGGAGAAAAGCAAGCAAGCGGCTGGAAGAAAAAAGAGGATACAGCCGCGTCCCCTGCGTCCTGTAGTATGAAAGGTGAAAGGACTCTTAGCCCTCGCATTTCCTAATAGCGTCGAGGTCGGAAGTGGGCAAGAGTGTGGTCAAGGAAGACCAATAGCTAGATGATAGCGCTCCCACCCAAGACTAGTTGAAATAAAGTGAAAGCGAGAATAGTAGGTTCCTCCTCTTTTTTCCGGGCTTGGTACCGGCTACAAGGGTGGTGTGTTCAGCCTTTGCCGTCCTCCCCACCCTCCTAGGCAGAGTTAACCTGACCTAACCTAACCTGACCTAACCCAACCAGACCTAGCCTATCCTGACCTGACCTAACCTAACCTAACCCAACGTGACCTAACCTTACTTGACCTAACTGACATAAACTAACTTCACCTAATCCAACCTGACCTAATCTGACTAGGCCTAACCTAATCTCACTTGATCCAACCTTTTTTTTTGGTGGGGTGGAAACCCTCATGGGCACTGACCGCTTGGTGAAACTACCCCCGTACCCGGAACTATCTGAAGGACATATAATGTGAGGTCTATGAACGATTTCTGGTTGCCTCTAACAAATGTGGGTGTTGTTCCTTCATTGTGCAGTACCATATTCAAGGTATTCATCCATTCCTCCAGGTATTCCCCACTTGGATTCGTAGAGCCCGCATTCCAGAGGTTGGATATTGCATAGAAATCTCCTGCAATCATGATATTCCTTTTATATCTGGCATGCTGCATAATGTGTGTCTTATATTGAGGTAGCATTATATTTGGTGATATATAGCAGTTATATAACGACCAATCTACAAAGTCCAGGCATGTATAGCATACTCCGCTTGTGTGACCTTTGACGCCACAGTTGCTGTTTCTGTGTCCTTATTTAGATCTTGAATCCACTCCGTATTCTTTTTGACCAGTGTTTTATTTTGTTCCTGGACCAGAACGATGCCAATTTACTGTTCACTTGCCGCTTTGACAAGTAAGTGGTGCGCGTCTCTCCTATCCGTGTTAAAGAGACATTTGAATATTGTTATTGCCTCCTCGCCAGCTGGGCCCTTCTTCGTCTCTTGTATAGCAGGTATTTAATCTGATTGTGCCTATGTCCAACCTTATCGCACTTCCAGCATCACGCTACTCCCCTACACTCTTTAGCCTTAGGGCCCTCCTTCCCACATTTTACGCATTGCTGCGTCCTGTCTTCCCCCTTGCATTCCGCCGCTCTGTGTCCAAAATCAAGGAACTTGAAACACCTGGGTATGACCACCTTTTCCACTACCTTGCACCGCATCCAACCTATTTCCATTTGGCCTTTACGCAGGACCATGGTGGTTGTGTTCCAAGGCACTTCCACCGTGACCGGCTTCTCCTCCGTTGGACCTATCCTGTCTTTCTTTATTTCTACTTCTCCCTGGTCCACTTTTATCTCTCTGGCCACTGCTGACATAATTTCTTTATCTATCGTAGTGCGGTCCATTCCCCATATTATAATTCCTGTGCTTTTCCTTCCTTTTCAATTTGCCCCGAGGTCCCCCTCCCTGGCATTTATCACCTCCCTCACAACTTTGGCTTTCGCCTCTCCTCCATCCACCGTCAGCAGAAGCTGTCCCCCGGCCGCCTTCCTTACCCTGGTTAACTTCAGAGTGGGATCTGCCCCCCTCAGCTCTTCCTTCACCTCCTTTACCAACTACGCATATGTCCGCTGACCCCCGTGAATCACAACAACCCTAGAGTCTTTATTCATCCTCTTCCTATCCTTCCGTGGTTCTCGTTGGTGATAGGGGACATTATATATCACCCTCACCGTACTGCCGAAGAAGCACTTTCGATGATCTTCCTTACAATTTCTCTGTTTACCTCCTTTGGGGGTAAACAGAGATGAAATATTTCTCTTCCCTGTCTCTCCCCTACCTCCCTGAATCTCCTTCATATTTTGCCAGGAATATATATTTGGTTTTGCTCGTTTTTGTGTTTGTCTCATTTATAAGTTACTTCATTTCTTCATCTTCTATTGTTTCCACAATCCCCCTCAGTTCTGGGTATCTTTCCTTCAATAATTTTTCTCGTTTAGGGCTTCCTTTCCTATGAACATAGTGATATCCGCCGAGTCACTGGCCTCCACCAAGCTCCCACACTCCACCGTCGTATTAACGAAAAGGTGCTCCGGCCACTCTCTGTCTATGACCTTCATTGTATCTTAAAGACTGCCGATCATCTCTATTGACCTCTTTCTCCTCTGTCTGCATTTCGGCTTCATTTCCTCGTGAATGGTATTCGAGATGGCACTGTCCTCCCATGCTGCTGTTTTTATATAACCGGGTCAAGGTTTTCCGTTTCTCTAACCATTTCCGTAAATTCTTTCAAATTCCTCTGCAACCTTTTGACAGCGGTTTCTAACGAGAACAACCCGTAATTATTTTTTCCTACTGTCCGGGCTTTTTCTCTTCTGAGATTCCTTGTCCTCCGCGTCCCTCTTACTCAACTTCTCATCTGATCCAAGCAGCAACGCTAGCAGAGCACTTTTCTCCGCCGCCTCTCGTTCCTCCCATTTGCTGGTTCACCTGCTCATTCCCCGCAGTTTTCTCTTTCTCTTCTCTATATGTTGTTCTCTAGTTCTTCTATTTCTCTCTGCCTTTCTAATTCCTCTTGCAGCTCAAATATGGGGCTGCTAAGCAATTCCTCATCAATCATATATCCTGGATTGGGGCTTCCTTGTGTCCCTTGGAAAGTCAAAAAAAATTCTTCGGTTTTTTCTTCATTCCCCTTGTCCGGGGTCCTAGGCAACGACGATCTGCGTACCGTCGGGTTCGTTTCCTTCTCCCTTTCATATTTCGTTATATTTTTCTTCATATTGATTCCCACGAGCAGCTAGAGTACTTCGGTCCACCCCTGTAGAGCCCCGCATGCAGGGGTAAGGCATTTTACACCGAGAGGTTACCATCTTTCCGGTGGCTCTGTCTATTCGTCTGATCATCCACCTCTCGGCACGGGTCGCATGATACCTTAGGTTACGGATTTTTGGAAGGGTTCACTCCCTGGGGGAAGACAGGCTTAAGAATAATCCCTAGCCCCGGAATAATCTACTGGCGTCGGGATTAGAAGGAACAAGAGATGACCATAGGAAGTCCATAGATCAAAGATGAAGCAAGGAGACAGATCCACCCAAGACAAGTTGAAGGAAGGTGGAATCCGGGCTGGAGAAATCCCAGGTTCGCCATGCCTGCACACCAGATGTGTGTCTCCAGGAGGTTTTTTCTCGAAGATTCCCCCTCTACACCCGTTGAGTTCTGTAAGAGACAGTACGGCCACGAGTAGGTACCCAGCGGTCTTGCCGGTGGAGAGGCTATTCGTCTCCGCATCACACCGGCCTGAGAAAGGTAGGTGTTGTCACTTCCCTCGATACATCCACCTTGAGGCGGTGGATTAATCCGACCCAACCTGACCTAACCCAACCAGACCTAACCTATCCTGACCTGACCTAACCTAACCTGCCCTAATCTAACCCAACGTGACCCAACCTTACCTGACTTGACCTGCTCTAACACTAACTAACTTTACCTAACCAACTTCACCTAATCCATCCTAACCCAACCAAAGCTAACGTCACCTCATCTAATCCAACTTGAAGTTTTTTTTTGTAAGGTGGAAACCCTTATTTGCACTGGCCGTTTAGGGTCTATCACGTGCCAGTAGTGTCGGACTTCTACCGACTAAAACCACCTCGGTTTGCTCCACCTCAGACCGGAATCGCTCAGGATAAGCTTACTTCAGCCAGCAGTGTGCGTTCTTTATGTTCGTTCCATCAATCCATCTTCTCTTCTCTCATCTCTTTTCTTGATTTCCATTATAGTAGCTTCTCGCCGATCTTCCATTCCGAGGGGGATTCTATAATAAGTTTAATTATATTAGCGCTTTCTTTCATCGATTTCGTTGCAATATATGCAGCGATCATTTTGTGTTTTCCCGATTCTTTTCTTTTAGTAACGGAAGGAACCATGTCCTGTGAGGACTTGCGTGAGTCTATAATTCATTTTTTTATGCTTTCTGTCAATCCACGCCTTGATGTTTGATGTTCGGTATCAAGTGATAGATCCATTTGCCTTTCGTACTTGAATCTCATCGTTGTTGCCACGTCTTCATGGTTCTTTCCCTGGACTGTATGGTCTTTCCCTGGCCTAACCTAACCTGACCTAACCTAACCTAATCCGACCTAACCTAACCTGACCTAACCCAACCAGTCCTTTTTTTATGGTGGGGAGGAAAACACTCATGCGCACTGGGTACCGGTTCTGCCTTTTCCTGGTAGTGTGAGGAATGTTCGGAACTATCCGTACTTCAAACATTCCCGACAGCTCTTATTCCTATAGTTGTCCTATCCTTAAAAGAAATTTTCAGTGTAATTTCCTTACTGTTGCCTCTCTTGTTCTTGAAAGTCCCTCTCCTTCCTTTCCTTCATCTTCATTATATTGTGCAGAAAGCCGTATCCCTTCTTCCAAGTATCTCGGTTTTGGATCATCCTATATATTAAGTTATCTGGAGAAATATTTTCTCCCAGAGTCAGTTCTAGGTTTGTGCGTTCCACATGCCACCGATCACATTCAAAGAGAGTGTGACAAGGATCGTCCCTACCTCCACCGTACACGCATCGCTCATCAGCAGTTTTGCCTATCTTATTCGTATAGGTCCTAAAAGACCCATGGCCAACCAGAGCCTGGGTTACATAATAGGCTGTGGCCCTGAAACTATATTCGATCCAAACTCTAAGGTCAGAGATAAGCCTCTTTGTCCACTGAGCTATTCGACTATGTTGGTTCCATCTCTCTTGCCACATATCCAAGGTTACCTCTTGTTCCTGTTTCCTTTTCCTGATATCTACTTCCGGTAAATCATATAGACTCATACTTTCCTTCACCTTCACCTGTCCCCATACTGGTGCCGCTTACAGCAGCACAGACTGAACTACGACGTACATTATTTTCCTTTTTTATGCTCCCGGTCCTCTTGTATTTGGCAAGATCTTGGTGAGGGCTGCTACTTGCCTGTCAGCCTTCTCGCAAATTTTCTTGACATATTCATGTCAGTCTCATCGCCCCAACAGTAGATCTGTCAGCTCTAAATCCAAATTGTCTGTTTGAAATTCCTGTCCTCTGTTCGACTTACTCATTCAACTTGGCCTTCAACAGGTATTCATAAAATTTACCAAAGCAGTCCAGCAAGCAAATCGGCATGTGTTTTTTTTTCACCCCCTTGGCCTCCCTTGGGTATAAGGATGGCTTTACCGATCTTCCACTCCCTCGGGAATTTCCCTCGGCGATATAAATCATTTCAGGTGATGAGTATGGTCTCCGGAATACATACAACTGCGCACTTGACCGCCTCCGGTATTATTCCATCAGGCACCGGTGATCTATTGCATTTCAACCTGCCAACTGCTTCATCCAGTTCCTTCCTGGTGAATGGGTGGATGGCGTCTCCTCTAAGGTCGTACTCTCCGCAGTCTGGGTTTGTCTGGGGAAATAACTCCCTAAGTATATCTTTTCCTTTACTCTGGTCTATATCATAGGGAGCCTTGCCCCCATGGGTCCTCCTCTAGCCTATCACAGCGCTTTCTCCATTCTTTCCTTTGATACCTGTTTATAGCCCTGTCACAGAGCTTTATCCATTCGTTTCTTTGAGACCTGTTTATAGCTCTCCGCAGATTTCTTCTGATGTCCTTGTATTCATTGCCCTTGGCCAACACTCGTTCCGGATCGTCGTTCGCTCTCCGCAGCCTTGTTAGTTTCCTTCTGACCTGGTGACACTTTTTTCTAAGTTCACCGATGTTTTCATTCCACCACACAGGCTGTTCCCGATCAGTCCCATCATTATTAGTATCTGTGCCCAGTTTTTGACCACTTTTAACGATACTTACCAGTCCCCGCCTGTCATGGATATTGTGTCCCAGCAACTGTATAGTGTCTCTAAAGACCGGTATTCCGAGAAATTTATGGAGAACTTTATCGCTTTTTTGTTTGTGCTGTCTCTCAACTTTGAAGAGGATATACCTGTGGAGGCTACCACTTTCTTTCCGCGTGACCTGCCATTCCTTGATCTTTGACCCAATTCTTCTCAGGGATAGTGTGAGGTCAATCGTGGAGAACTGCATTCCCCTAATGGAAGTGGGTTCATTATATGTGTTGTGCACTGTCATATCTCGCTCGTTAATCCAGTTCTCCATGTATTGGCCTCTAGCATCTGTCCTATGTTCAATCCATAGGTTGAACTTCGCATTAAAGTCACCCATTATGATCACGGTATGTGGTTTGCCAGTCTATCGATGTAAGACTTGAATTCGGTCAGTGGAATATTAAGTGAAACGTAACAATTATAGAGAGCCTAGTTCTTGAAATTAAGGCACACAAATCCTTGCTCTGAGACGTGGTCGAGAACCCCAGAATTTTGGTTTCTACACCATATAGCAGTGTTCTCTTCAAGGTCCAGTATCCACTTTGTGTCTTTCAGGGCGATAATCTTGTTCGGCTCCTGAATGACTACTATGTCCATGTTTCCTTCAGTCGCTGTTCTCTGTAAGAGGTAGTGCGCGTGTCTTCTTCTATCCGCATTTAACTGTATTATTTGGAGTGGTAGAGTGAATATGATAGGTTTCTAGGCTACGGTAGTGCTCGTTTGTATGGGCTCCTCTCTTTGGTCATCATGTTTTCTTGGCTGGGGTCCGGGGTTCTTCCATTTATGTTTTCTTCGTTTTCTTCCAGCCCCTTGACCAGATCTTGAGTTGCAGCTTCCAAGACACGTCCAAAGGTATACGAGGTGGTTTATTCCGTATTTGTATACGTCCTCCTGTCACTAAGCAGTCTTCAGATCGGTCTGGTCCATTGCATTTTTTCTTTTTATGCGACAAGCTCCAACATTTTGTACATTTGTCCACGTTGATGCGTCTTTCCATCCTACACCGTACCAGCTCGATTCTTACGAACTCTTCTCTAAGCAGCTCAACCCAACCAGACCTTTTTGTTTTTTTTATTCCCGGGAGAAAAACTCATGTTTGCATCATCTGCTCAGGGTCTAGCGCGTGCTGGCTGTGCCGGACTTTTACCGGTCAAAACCTCCTGGTGCCATGAGATGTTTCGTGAAAGCGGTAGACCTTCCTAGGTATTCATCACCTTCATGCTAGCTAGATGTTTCCTTGTTGCCTCGTTCTTTCCTCCTGCTCTTTTTTCTCCGTTATTATTCTCAACAAGTTGAAACCTGCGTTTCATACCCTCTGTGACTAAAGCATTTCTCCAACTAGCGTTTCCGGAGTGATCGTTGCACCGATCTCCGTTTCAGTGTGAGTTCTTTCGATTATCCATCTGTGGCAGTGAAATATCATATGCTCGGGCGTATCGGCTTCATCGCAATAGGAGCACTTGTCCGAATCTTGGAGTATCTGTTAAAAGAGCCATGTCCCGAAAGAGCTTGAGTGACGAAATAGTTTAGGCGTTTAAATTTACAATTTACCTATGCTTCGATGTTTGGGATTAGCCTTTGGGTCCACTGAGCGTTTGAACTGTTCTGGTCCCAGAGTTTCTGCCATTTCGCAATTGTCTCAATTCTCATAGCAGCCTTTCTTTTGTCATTTCGTCCTACGTGATTGCGATATAACCTTGCTCTCTCTTTACATATTACACACAAAGCATTAGGCGATATGGTTCGGTAGGCAGATGCAACTCTTATAAGCGCCTTCCGCTGCAGACTCACCAAAATTCCCTTATACTTTTTGACTTCTAAGGCCCTCTCCCATATGGGGGAACCGTACAGGACTATAGAATGAACAACTCCGGATAGAAGAAGTCTCTTCATATATCCGGGTCCGCCTATATTGAGGGTTATCCTTGCAATTGCGGCCACAGACTTTTCGGCTTTCCTAATTGTAGTAGATGTAGATTGAAGTAGATGTTCTTGCATCTTCGGGCACTGCTTCCGTTTTCGTTGGTGCGAGGGTCAATTTATTCTGTGCAAGCCAATTGGACATACTAGCCAGCGTGGCGTTTGTGGTTTCGATCAATTAGCCCTTGTTATCACAACCAGATCGTTCGCATATGCAATAATTTGGCATTCGCCTCTCACCTTTGTTCTGAGCACATCATCGTACAGGACATTCCACAAGGTTGGGTCCAGGACTGAGCCCTTTGGTACTCCCGTCGTTACCTTTCTCCGTTCGTCTTTGGCAATGATGGTTAATGTTGTACGGAGTTTTCCACACTTTTAGGCCTTTTACAACGATTTTATAGCCTTGTCTCCAGATATCCTCCTCCAGTTCTGAGCAAAGATCAAACCATAAATTTTTTTTGCTCTTCGAATTTCATTTCTTAGCTCTTTACGTAGGGTTAAATAAGGCATATGTGGGCGCTAGTATGCCGCTTCCCCTTTGTCTTGTAAGAAGTCTTCTTGTCTTATTGCACTCTTTCCTTTTTTGCTCGATAACTTCGTGTCACCAATAAGATTGATTTCTCTTGGTATTGGCGCAGTTTCTCCTAGTGCTTGCTCTTTCGGCACTATGAATATTGCTAATTAGGGTGCCGATGTCATCTACTTCCTCTATGTACGGCAAATTTTGAATAATATTTCCGAAAGCTGTAACGTCGATGTAAGTACGTTTGTGCTCTCTGGGTCTCGGTTCGCCACAAGCGATTCCAAAAATGATGTGTCGATGTAAGCTCAGGCTTTCTTCTTCGGATACCTTCCATCCTGCAACACTTCTTGCTATCTCGTTAGTGGCGATCGTTACATCTATAATTGATGCCCTATTATTTCTTACGAACGTTGGTACCTCCCCAGTGTTACAAGCGACCATACTCACGGAGCTCATCCACTCCGAGATGTAATCCCCTCTCTCGTCCAATCTGTCCTCTCCCCACAGGGGCGATTTCGCATTAAGGTCGCCAATGATTAATGCCTCCTTTTTCTCCGCCCTACTTTCCATCATGATCTCGTCAACAGTATCTTTGAAGTTATGTTTGCCTATGTTAGGGGATATAACCGAACCAGACCTAATCTAACCTGACCTAAACTAACCCAACCTGACCTAACCTAACCTGACTTGACCTGCTCTAACCTGCTCTAAACCTCCATTTTTTTATGGAGGGAGAAATATCTTCGTATATCTGGAACCGACTCCTCAGGTGAGTGGTGTAATCACTAAAACTCACCCCTCTTCGTCACGTTGACTCATTCGGTATCATCCAGGGGGATATTCTTCGAATTAGCTTGGCAATAAAATGTCACTTCTTATTGTCTGTCTAAGTTTTGTTGTTGCCTCTCCTCATTTTTTTTCCGTTAAAATATCCACGATAAATTTGTGGATTTTTGACCATTTCATTTCCTCTTCTAACATTTGCGCTATTATGTTGTCGGATGTCAGCTGTGTTCCTACATCCATCTCCGTTTGCTCCCTACCGTCTTTTGGACTCAAAAACAATATGCGCTGGTCTATCTCTCTCGCTGCAGTAAATGCAGTTTTCATTCCTGCTCTTCCATGTCCTGTACGTATAGCTCCGGAATGAACCGTGCCCAGTCAAAAATTGCGACATAACGTAACCTAACCAGACCTAACTTTTTTTTTTTTTTGGTGTGGTGGAAACCCTCATGGGCCCTGGCCGCTTGGAATCCATCACGAGCCAGTAGTGTCGGACTTTTACCGACAAAAACCACCCCTTGCCCTTTCTCATATCTAGAACTGCCCTTCAAGATATACTCAGATATGATCGGCATTTATTCTCTTTCTTCGGACCGGTTCATCCTTTCCTCGGCCTCCTTTTGTTTGACGACACTTCTAATATCCTACGACCTTTTCCCATTTTCCTCTTGAGGTTAACATATCCTCTACCAAGTTCTCGGGGGTCATGTCCCTC
>WOGN01005719.1:0-12977 GCA_015342105.1 Leptinotarsa texana
TATATATAAAATTCCATTGAATCCAACACTATATTCTAATAAAATTCACAATTCACATATTTTGATACGACAGTATCTGACAGTGCTCTGATTGTAATATTTCATTGCAGGCTAGAGGATGTCTACCAGCCATGGGATACAGTTTCGCAGCTGGTACTATAGATGGTCCTGGAGAATTCAACTTCAAACAAGCTACTACTACCAGCAACGCCTTCTGGAATTTAGTGAGAGATTTCATTTTTCCTCCTACGGAGGATGATGTTCATTGCCATGCTCCAAAGCCAATCTTGATCATGACAGGAAGTGTAAGTATCAAATTACTTCATAGAGATAACCGAGGCTCGATGTTGTGGATCTTGGAAAACTATTTCCGGTTTGAAGTCCAGTCTCTTTTTAGCCTATCACTATACGGTGTTGTTAAACGATTTTTGGCTAATTCTGAACCGAAGCTTCACAAAATAGCTCCAAAAATCAACCAGGGATTTGGCAATTATAGTGTTAATGAACGCACTGTTCGACATTGGTGGGCGAAATTATGTTTTGGAGATTTCGGCCTCAAAGATGAGCTCCAAAGTGGTAGATATACAGTCATCCAGGACTGATACATAACAAACGGTGCGTGGAATGGCGGAAGAACTAGGCGTCAGCTGCCATGTGGTTTTTTGATGGTTTTAAAACGTACTCCTTAGACCATTTACCAACCGACAACTATCATTTGAAGCGCTTCGATAACTTTCACGCCGGTGGAACCTTCTATAAGTAGTACCATGCAAAAACGGTCTTCGTCGACTTCATCGAAAATTCAATGTTCATGCTGACAAAATCATTTGACTTTTGTTACGTTAGCAAAAGTGCACTGATTCACTGAAATTCTACAGTTAGAAGTAGACTGATATATACACAGAAAAACAGACAAAACATAAAAGTAATTATACAATGTGTGTGGCGCTATATCTGAGAATGAGTCTCGTCGCGACCAAAGAAATTGATACGATATAAGTGTATCCACAACCTACGAACAAAAGAGAATTTTTGTGAAAATGTGAGGACTGGGCCTTTCTCCATAAAAAAATTTCTACAACAGTAGAGAGCCTTTTAGAGCATTCCATAACATTTCAGAACATCTGTGATGTACTGTTTGGAACCATTGGTATAGTAATGGATTTTACTGAAGTTTTTTCCCAACATCAAACCGTTATTTTAACACCTCGTCCTCGAAGATCAAGTTTGATCTTTCTCTTGAAGATGAACACTTGGTGATTGAAACACGTCTCGAGGTGTTGAAATAACGGTTTGATGTTGTGAAAAAACTCCGGTAATATCCATTCCAGAACATTCTGGAATATTATGAAGTGCTGCCGTTTGTTCGGGAATTGGGGGACATCCCAAATTATCACAGAAACTTTCCACTCGCCAATCATGTTGAATATTCTGGAACATTGTGAATCATTCAAAACATTTTTTGTTTGGTGTGAATACTCATTGTTAGAGGTATATAAAGCAAGATTGTTTCCTATCAGTGAAAGGCAATCCATGCATGAACCACAAAGGCTCCTGCTTTTCTCAATTTCAACCCTCAATATCAATGTACCCTCTATTACAAAGTGTCTTTTATTTTATGGACAGTTATTGTAGTTACAATTGTGGACTTGCTTGAGTTTAAAGGGTTCCACATATTTTCTAATAGTAAAATGTTTTCATGTATTTGTATATCTTTCATTCATAAAAATTTCGTTTCACAAAGTACAAATATTATGTCATCCTAGTCAAGTGAACAGTTCTATTGTAACATATTTCTCAACGAATGACTGATGGGATAGCTTGAGTTTACAAAACTTTTTCAATATATGAACTCATTTGAATAAATCAAACACCTTACAGCGCTTTTCCTAACTACAAAATATGAACATATCTCCAGAATAGTTTGGTTTCTGAGATACAGGGTGTTGAAACAAAAAAAAAAGTATTTATAACATATAAGTGTCCTCAAAACGATTTGGTTGAAGTTCGAAACAGTTATTTAAAGTATTAGAGAGGTTATACAACCATAGGTATATTGAAATCATCAAATCCAGTGGCGCCTAAGTAGGCATCAGCAAGGTGAAACTGCTGTTACTAACAATATTAAGTAACAAATTTGGATAACAAATAAAAACAAATTCACCAAATGTGTTGTTACTATAATGTTATGTCTGTTAGGGGACTTTTGTCCAAAACTCCAATCATACTTTTCATCTATTGAAACCAGTTTTCTCACATAAGAACAAAATTAATGCGTATCTCTAGAAATATGTCATCAATGCGATGGATGCCAGACTCAGTTCCCAAATAAATCTAAAAAAAAAGAACTTTCAACGTTCAAGCCAGTCTCGAATATACCTACACAGTAGGTTGAGTGAACTGACGCCTATCAGAAAACAACTACTCCCCTGGCTAATACCACGAAGGGTGTTGGATTATGTCCAACAGGCGTCAGTGCAGAAATTTTCACAAAAAATTTCCTGCATTTGCAATTGGCAATGCAACTGAAAGAGTCGACCCTCAATTTTGGAACGGGCACACTTGCAGACCGGTTTCGAGCTCATTAACCACTCATCAGTGCAATATAGTGGCCATCATCGACCTAAAGTCAATGGTATTCCATAATTGAAAATCGGAATTTCAATTTTCTGATAGGCGTCAGTCCATTCAACCTACTGTGTAGGTATATTCGAGACTGGCTTGTAGGTTTGAAGTTCATTTTTTTAGATTTGTTCACTGTCAGTCTGAAAGCATAGTCTACTGACTAATAATGAAATTTTTCTTCCATATTCAGAAGAATCGAGCAAATTTCGGATATTCCGGGTTAGTACCTCATCCATTAGATGAAGTGACATTTTGTTGTTCGCTCTAACTCAGGAAGAGAAATAAAATACTCTGAAAGAATTCCGATTTTCAATTATGGAATATTATTGACTTCATGTCGATAGGTAATGGCCTCTATGTTGCACTGATGATAGGCTAATGAACTCGAAACCGGTCCGCAAGTATACCCGTTCCAAAACTGAGGGTCGACTCTTCCAGTTGTATTGCCAATTGTATATGCAGGAAATTTTCTGTGAAGATATAATTCAACGCCCTTCATGACATTAGCTAGGAGAGTACATAGTTGTTTTCTGATAGGCGTTAGTCTATTCAACATTCTGTGTAGGTATATTCGAGACTGGCTTGAACGGTTGAAGTTCGTTTCTTTAGATTTGTTCTCTATCAGTCTTCAAGCATAGCCTACTGACTGATAAAAATATTCCCAAATATTGCTATTTCAAGGTTTGACATCAACTGCTGAACGAGATTCGTCCTCTCTCTTCCACTGAAGTTTCACTTTTGATACAACATCAAACAGGGCTGTTTCGACCCATCAAGGTCTCATGCTGCAGTTGAAAGAACGAGGACGAATCTCGTATAGCGATCGACCTGGAAGCTTGGCTTTGAAGCAGACCGCTCTGGGGAGCCTTGTTTATCCTTGATATTAGGAAATTGAGTTTAACGTTGAACCCATACAGGACATCTCCGTAGGGGAGATGAACTGCCTTCATTTTTGAGCTTTTTCTTTTCAGGACAGTTCAGTGATCACCTCAGCACCTCTGATGAAACCTTGGCATGTCGAAACTGCACAGTTTGGTGTTGGATCAGAAGTTCATCGATGATGGAGGTTATTGAATAGAAAGGTCTCTGTTCACTATATCGTACCAAACCATGACCTTAAACGTACCGGCACATGCTAAAAAATATTCTTTCAGACAATTTAAATAAACCAATGCCCACTAGATCGTTGCGTTACCGGTCAGGCATGTAGCGTAGCATGCACGTGCCATCACAGTATTCGAGTCGAGAATATTTTGCCGGTGCTGATACGCAACGTGCATGGCACGTGACGTTGCTAAACCGTAGGTCTTCAGCAGCGAAACGGTGTACAAACAGGTTGTAAATCATTTTGAATTTTATTCAGCAATATATTCCATCGAATGTAGGCATTCGAAAATACTGAAAGAATGTTTTCTCATCAACAAAGTAAATATCTAAATAATGTTCAATATTCTCCTTCACTTTCACGTTCTCTTGAAGAGTCGTGAATCCAATAGCGTCGTTTTTTTTTTGTTTCTGCTTCTTCATCATCCAAAATGATAACTACCAACGACAATTGTTTTGCAGATAATATCATAGCCATATTTATTCAACCTGGTAAACTCTTCTTCACATTCACACTACACTGTAAGTAAGCCGGAATAACATACAATACTTCACATCACCTACAGTTGTCACAGGGGTATCTATAGGAAATGCAGTTTTGATCCATTACCGTTTGTGACGTGAAGTAGAAGAGTCATTAATATATCATTGTACTGTGAATACGCGTATTATTCCGTAACCTCGTCCAATCTACTACATGTTTTATACGGTCATTATACGTTTTGCTTACGGGCTTAGAGCACGGTCAAGGTAGACCGTGTCGTGTTATTTTCCGTGTATAATACGGTCGTAGCATGGACAAGTGGATCTTCTGACAAAATGGCTATGGAGAGAGCTCAATGAGTCTGTGCATATTATGATAGTATTTTGTTCTACTGATTCGGAGTACTTCAAAGAATTCAACATAGAATTCAGCAGTGAATATGCTTGAGAACTTTGGAAGCGACCAAAACTGGCTGCCTCCTTCAGTTTTGGAACCGTCCGTCTGAATATTTTTCGCACTTTGATATCCGGATAGTATTTCATAAGAATTTGGTTTCATCGTGATATTGATACAATAGTTCGCACTATATTGACTTCTAACCGCATTTTAGGTTGTTTCAGTTTTCGAAGTGCAATTTCGCAGGAGGTTCTGGAAAGAATGCTGGGGAATTTCATGGTCAAGTTATCTCGTAATTCTAAGTGACCAAGTAATTGTTGGTCTATTCTTATAATTATTTTCTTGATTGTTAGAGAATATCGATGTATGTATAGGGTGTGCTTCCTGTACAGTATATGGATTCGAGAATTTTCAGACTGGATTTTCGTACTAACGAATAAACGATACTTCTATATGATCTATATATTGTACTACTTTCAATCTAAAATATTTTCATTATTCTAGATCACTTTACCCTACGAATGGCAACCCTCCGTTGTGTCTACTCAACTAGCGATGATAGGAAATGTTGCCATTGCCGCTGTTCCTGGCGAATTTACAACCATGTCTGGTCGTCGATTGAGGAACCTAGTTTCGCAAACAATTTCAGAAAATGGTGGGCCCAGTGATGTAAAAGTCATCATTGCAGGTCTCAGTAACGTTTACACTAGCTACATTGCCACTTTCGAAGAATACCAAGTAAGTTACCTAATGATAGAAGTTTAACTTATTTTGCACGAATAATTTCATTAGTTTGGATTTTTATTGCCTAATATAATGTATAAAATGATTTGAAATCCCTTAAAGAACCAATACAAATGAAAAATTAAAGAGAATAGCCCAAAATAATAATTATATTGAGCAAAATAACCCTGAAATGAAATTATATTGAAATAAATATTAAATGAATAAAATTCAAGTATTAAATAAAACAAATGAAAAAAATAAATGAAACTTATGAGATTCCAAGCCAAATTACTTCACAAATTTTCGATTGTTATTATCCATTATTATCTTCGAGTGATGACTGACGACAGTCATCAGTCATATATAATTGTTACTATAATTTTGGAATACAAACTGAGTAGAGAAAAATATCTTCTGTATGATTCAGTGTTCATATAAAAGTATTTGTTTCGAAAACATTTTTTCTTTCGTCTATTTCAATGTTTATAGGAAAAGAGCTGTTTCAGGAGTGCTTTCTTTCAGTTTGTGTCTGAAAGTTACTTCTTTGCATGATCTACATATCCATGTATAGAGTCACTTATTGTCAGATTGATTACTTCCTTTTTCTTGGAAGATTCCCACATTTTTTTTGTATCAAGATGGAGTAGTAGAAAGCCAAAAACTTTCTATTCCAAAAATTCAGAAATATGCAAATATGAAATTGATATATAATAACGTGGAATATGATCATGAAATATATAGTTTTGCAGAGAAAGAATAAGTTAATAGACCATCTTGGTCAATATGGTGAAGCTAAATTAGTTTGTGTTTAGAAAGAGTACTTGATAATATTCAGAGTAGGGTTAGATCGATGGTAAATTACATGAAATAATTGATATTTTCTTACTATTGAAGGAATAACTTCGTTAGTCACATATAAAATTCGAGAAAAAATTTAAATTATATGCGAGAAATCGGTCCATGGAAGAAAAGACTCCCTATCGAAGAATAAATTTTCGAAAATTAGAACACCTGACCCTCAAAAATTGTAGAGAATGCCCAACCAAACTCTCATAAAACTGATAGATAGATTTTGAAAGAGCGATTCAACCTGAAACAAATTGCGGTAATCGTGGATGTATCGGAACAAAATGATGATCAAATAGATAACATATTTGGTGACAGCAGAAGAGTGAACAGCCAGGAGTTTTGGATCCACTTCCGTAAGTATTTGTTCCCAATCATTCACAACAGTTACTCAACATGAATTCAAACGTAAAACAAAAAAAACATGTGATTAACGAGGATAGACAGTACATATTTGAGAAATGTATTGCAGAAACTGAATCTCCTGGGATTAACGTCGATCTATATTAGATATTTTCATTGCGACTTTCGATAGAAGGATGGTATAGATAGGTTTGTTTTTTGATTTCATCAAAAGACGACTTTTCTGATCACTCAGTACATTCAGTTCACTCGAAAATGAATACCAGGCCTAGAATGCTACAGCACGGATAGGAGTATTGAAAATTGAAGAAATGTTGTCTCAAGGAGGAAATCATTCGTGATTTCAAATATGACCTACGAAAACTACAAACAGAAATTTTGGTATAGTATTTATTCTATTGGATGGTGGTTTTGTCTTTCGAGAAAAATTGATCACATTTCGAAATTATAGAAATCAGAATAGCTATAGAGTATAGAAATTCGATAAATGAAAAATATTATAATAGAAATTAAACAAAAATATATGATGAATTTGTGAATAAAAAACGATCATTTCCATTGATGGAGAAAAGAAAGTAATTTTGAAAATGTTCATACTGAACCTCCAATAGAAACTGAATTTTCAAATATAAGGTGGAGAGACTTTCATCAAAGTAGAGATCCGTAGAAATATATTCGGTGGGTTCAGAAACTGCCAGACATGCAATTAGTGTCTTCAACCCATGTTTGAAATGTGATAAAATAGATAAAATTTCGCATCGGTTGCGAAATTGCGAAATTTTGAACGATATCGGGAAATGGTGTAGTCAGAAACTCAAAAACAAAGCCAAGCAAGGTAATGACAGTTGCAATCAAAGGGAGATTTTCCAAACAGAATTCAAAAAGATAACTGATGAAAATGTTTTAACAATATATTCATTGTGGTTTAATGTGCAACAATCTAGAGCAGAAAAAATATTCAACAGGTTTTGTAAAAGAAATAGATGATTCATGGTACAGTCTGAATTCATTTCAATTTATTTTTATTTTGAAAAATTGACACTATAACTACAGTGTATCCATTGTGCAGATACATATAGAGTTGAAAAAAATTGAACTGAATTGAATGAATTCTATTTATCACAAGTATAAAAAACATTAATTGCCCAAACAGGTACAACACCCACCCACAGGACAGCTTTTACAAAGCATTCAAACAAGAAATAAAATAAATAATCAATAATTTGTATTGGGGATGTTGAATCATAATAACAAGAAAAATCACATCACAAAGTGGAAAAAATATGTTTCATTTCCCTTCTGAACACTCCAATGGGTGTTTTCGCATATCTGATTGAATTTTTGCACATCCAATGAATTGGAGATGTCAATAGTATATTCGTTATTAGAGTAGGTAAATAAAAACACAGTGACATCTGCTGTTCAAACGGGGTATGTTGAAGTTCAGTAGTGGAGATAATAACTCTGGAAAATTGGTCAGGTAGTTTGTGAGTTTATATATGAAAATGCAAGGGTGATAGGTTCTGCGGTCCTTCAGAGATAACAATAAAAATCTGTGTACAATAATTCATTATCCTAACCTTGTTCGAGATAAATTCCATCAATTCTGTATACAATATACTTCAAGTATTTTTGTTGAATTTATTCGAGCAGATGAATGGGATTCAAGTAAATAGGAGACAAAATCAGCGTGCCATATTCTGACATATGAGACAAAGAGAGCAATGAGGTTACCTTCATTTTTAAAGTCTTAGTAGTTTCTGAAACTCAAGCCAAAAATGTTTTTCGCTGTGCGATGAAAAACTCAGTTCAGAGTCAGAATTGATGCCAAGATCTTTTGTTATATCACACCAAAATATTTTGATTTATTGAGTAGGTGCATTTCACTGGTTTGATTTTCAAAATGTAAGTTGTGTAAATACATTTCTGCATTAATTTATTTGTTTCACGTCAAGAAGCTAAACAGTTAATATACTTTTGGAGTAGTTTTCAGTCTCTTTGAGATTCTATGACTTCAAATAATTTGAAGTCATTAGCAAATAAAAGAATTCTACTCGTTATATTTTCACTAATGTCATTCACAAATAATGGAAAGAGAAGAGGGGCTTAATTGCTTCCCTGAGGTGATCCGCTGCTTGAAATGAAAGTTTTGCATTCATGACCACGGTATGCAACATATTGTGACCGATTATTAAGGTATGAGTGGAAGAAGTTTAGTAGGTTCGAATAAAAGTCAAAATTATATAATTCAAATATCAGTATTTTATTATCCGATTTGTCGAAAGCTTTTGAAAAATCTATATATATGGTATCTACCGAAGTCTGATCATCTATAGTATTGTCGATAGTTTGTGATAAGGACATCACATTGGTGATGGTTGATCTCTTAGATATGAGGCCGTGTTGCTCAAGTGATATTTTATTTTTCACATTGGAAAATACTCTATCATATATTGAGAGTTCAAAAGCTCTTGCAATGTATGACAATGTGATGGGATGACAGTTTCTCATTTGATTGATAGCTCCAGATTTAGATATTGGGCATTTCTCTGAGTTTTTCCAAACGTCGGAAAATGTACCAGTATTCAATGCTCTGTTATATATTATTTGGAGGGGCTTCGCAATCTCTTACAGAAAAGTTGGGGATAGTATCATAGCCACAGATGTGCTTGGGCTTAAGATTTTTCAAAGCAATCCAAACGTCCTCTTCACTTAGTTTCCCAAGTGATAAAGTTGGTGTATTCCAGGATATCATCAACGGCGATATTATTATTTGGAGTAGTATAAACACTGCTGAAATAATCTGCAAATGCATTCAGAATACTTGAAGGGATTCCACATTCTATGCTATCCACATTAAGTATTCCTGGAATCCTAGAAGTTCCATTTTATTTTGTATAAATAACGAGAACTCCGAGAGATCAGTTTTGATAGTTTTTCCGGTTTTGTCTATATAATGTTTTTAGGACTTTTTTATATTAGTTTCAATAGATTTTCTCAGTGCCAAAAATTGTTCTGTTGAATCGTTCAAGATGAATGTTTTCAGTTTTTTGAAAATTATATTCTTTATTTTGATTTATAGTATCATATCGTATTATTGTTCGTGGAAATTCCAGTGATATTCGAAGAGAGGGATGGTAATTATCTTCGGAGATCACTGACAGCGGGTAATGGGTGACATAACATTCTATACTTGAAAACATACTAAGTCTAGTAAACGCTCAGATAAGTTAAATATAGAATTGAGTTGTTTTAGTTCGTAAAATCTCATCATTTGCTGTATGATTATCAAGTTAATGTTGTTTACATGCACTACATCTGCTCGATTCACAAAGTTGGGTTGATTGATATATCCCAGTATCAATATATTACTTTTATACAGGCACTCAAGTGTCTCTAGTGTTTCCAATAGGTTTTAGTTTTATAAGCTACTTGAGTTAGGTGAGATATGAGTTAAACAAGTATAAAAAACACGTTAGAAAATAATCTTATAGTCAACCAATTCGATGCTAGCTAAATTGTCCCGATATGATGAATCATCGATTGCTGCAGCCAAGTAGTCACTCCGCACTCCCAAAATCACTCCTCCTCTACGTGTTACAGAGTTTGCCTGTAGAATCCTGTCACTCCTGAATACAATACAGTTCTCTTTGAATAGTTCAGCGTTTTCATCGTTCGACTGTGGCCATGTTTCGGTTATGGAGATTAGGTGGTATTCAGAAGCTGCGACTGCGTTGCGCACTTTCGGCTTAGTTTCACCATTTTTTGTACGCTCAGTTAGTTGGTCTTGAGTAAATTATTACGGATTACCAAAAATTACTATAACCGAAATAAATTAAAGGAAAATAGTAAAGATTGCAAAAAAATCATGGGAAATAATCAATGAAATAACTAATAGAAATATAAAACAGAAAAATATAGGGGAAATCAAATTGAAAGATAAGATATTTGGGGAAGATAAGGAAAAGGCAAACGTTTTCAATGAATATTTCGCTAGTGTTGGCACAGAAATGACTAAAAAATAAATAAATCATATAGAATGACCCCACAATTTTTGAACGACAAATCAATAGTGAATTCAGTAAATGATAAAGAAATTATAAACATTATATCAAAATTAAAAAACAATTGTGCACCTGGTCCCGATGAAATTAGTTCCAAACTTATAAAAACTCTACATCTGTATTTGATACAACCACTTGTCTATATGATCAATTCAATATTCAAAACTGCTATGGAAATATTCCATAGTTACTCCCGTTTTAAAATCTGGTGATAAATCCAATCCCGGCAACTAATGATCAATTTCTGTAATAGATAATTTTGCGAAGATATTGGAGCATGCCCTCAAAATTCGCCTACTGGCATTTTTTCAAAAAAAAAATGAGGTATTAACAGAAAGGCAGTATGGATTCATTAATGGAAGTAATACTGAACTAGCTGTTTTAGATTTAATTAAGCAAGCATCGGATACCTTGGACAATTCAATAAAGTATCTTGCAATTTTTCTTGATTTGACCAAAACCTTTGAAACAATTCCTCATGAAGCACTCTTAAATAAACTGAATTTATATGGAATACGAGGACCAGCAAATAATGTTTTTACAGATTATCTTTTTTGTAGAACCCAACGGGTCAAAATAGTTAACAATGTTAGTGAACTGGCTAAAATCTCTAGTGGTGTACCTCAAGGTACCGTTTTAGGCCCAATACTATTTTCAGCATATATCAATAGTTTAAGTCGCATACATAATTTCAAAGGGCACATCATATCATATGCTGACGATACTGCAATTATCTGTACAGGTGATACATGGCAACAGGTATATAAAGTAGCAGAACAGTGTTTGGGGAAAATAAAAATTTGGTTAAGTAACAATCTTCCTAACCTTAATGTTGAAAAATCGAAATTTATTACTTTCACCCTTCTGAGCAACCACCAACCTGTCAAAGTATTCTGAAACCATTTGTGAATGTCCATATATTGAGAAAGTACCTGAAATAAAGTATTTAGGAGTTGTAATTGACCAACATCAGAGATGGGATGAACATTTGCAATATATAGTAAAAAGACTTGGACATCTTAGCTATAAAATGTATGAACTCAGGGATATACTCACAAAAAAAAGCTTAACTATCGTTTACAAATCTCTTGTTGGGTCAGTTATACCATATTGTATCACAGTGTGGGGTGGAATATTTGAGAATGTGCTAAATATTAAACAGGTGCTCCAGAATACAGTTTCAAAAATTATGTCTTATATATCCATATAAGACCAGTGTCTTATATGGATATATTCAAACAATATCAATTATTCTACATCAGAAATGTACATAATTTATCCATTGATAAACCCCTTTACAAAAAAGTCATACCCAACGTTCAGTCTACTGTTTCGCTCCAAAACTGTATAACATGCTTCCCCTTGAAATAAAGATAAATACCACATTTTTAAAGTAGAAAAAAATACAAAAGAATTCATAATTGTGAAAATACCCGTATAAACAGTTTAATCAAACATACCCAATAACCCAAAAATATCACTCAGTACATTTTCTAATCTTCCAATATGTCTTTCAGTGTTTGTGTACCTATTTCCAATAGTATGTAAACCTAGATATATAGATAATTATAGGTACTTATTCTCATAAAATATACCAGCTTTCTCTGTCTATTCACTAATACAACTGCAACAGTTATTTAGTATTTTATTACTTTTGTGCCTGATATATTTTTAAAGTACTTCCACGAGGAGACAGACGGAAGCACATTACAAGACACCTGCGCTTAGGCCTCTTTCCTCAAACTACTAGTGGTCCTAACCATAATATTAATAAATTTTATATTAACATAATTCAAATGAAATTGAATTAAATTGAATATCCCGGTATGCTAATATCCCGGTATGCGGGTATAGCAATTACTTCAGAAGATATTTGAAGAGAAAATCAGCTCTCTGTGATTGCAACAATATCAATTTCTTCACTTCTAACAATCTTAGAAATTCATTAAATACTGAATATATTGACCTTACGTTCGAATGAACTATGTCCATCTTAATATTCAGGGTGGACAATCGAAAATTTGACATGAAGGTTTTGGGTACTAATCTTGCAAATCTGAAAAAACGCTCAGACAGGTCGATTTTTATTGGGAGGGAGACAGTTTTTTCCCATTTTACAGCGTCGTCACTTCAACCCCGGAGCAGAGGGGGGAACAACCCTTGGAATTTCAATAGGGAATAGAAAGCATGTCTCACATCGTTCGAAAGATCTTGGAATTCTCCAAACCAGTGGTCGCTAACCTTAATTTTGGGATAAACAGCGAGCTACCCACGGAAGCCACGGAACGTAACGTAAATGAAATAATCCACAGTTAATTTATCATTATATGTATTTATTTTACTATTTAACTGGTAATACATAATACATA
>WOGN01005720.1:0-12976 GCA_015342105.1 Leptinotarsa texana
CGAATCATTTTATATCAGATTAGACAATGGAAGTCCGAACTGATGAAATATACCACAAAACATTGTCAACAACCACCTTCAAACAAACTATATTCTACATATTTAATATATGAATAAAAGTATTTTTGAATACCTCATATAATGTATATTCCAAATATAACTCAGTGAAATTACATATAACATTTTCAATATCTTCTTTTCTTGCTTTTTTGAATACAAATTGATATCTGTTTAAAATCTGTTTTTCTGTTAACCAGCTGTCGCACCCCTACGAACGACAACCTTCAGAAGTAGAAACTTGTGCGAACTAAGGATCAACAAGGTCTTACCTTTTGAAGTATGATTCCTAACACAGTATTTTTATTTTTTATATCAAATAGTGTAATTTATTTGACCACTTTATATACAAAATTACATTTATGGCAAGTTATATATACAATATATACTATATCAGACACTTAAAATGAACAATGTCTCTATATTTTACAATATAGATTCATAAGCATTTGAACTTTGGTATTTTCACCTGTCATTTTCTTCTTGTTCATCAATTTTATGTTTTCCATTTACTTTGATATTTAAATCAGGTAATTTTGCCTTATCAATGCTTTCTATTAACCTGTCTAATTGTTTCTCAATCGCCAAACTATCTTCATTACTGAGTGAAACTGTTTTGACTAAGCCTAGAAGTAATTCTGTTTTACTTATCAAGTTATCATTATTTTGAGAGTCGAACTGAATTTTTATTATTTCAATTTGTTCATTTTCCCCGTGGTGAGGTTCGAACTTCTTCTTTTTTGTTATTCTTCTGATTTGTTCATCATGCCCGTGGTGGGTTTTCCAATATTTGACGGTTACTAGTGTTCCTCCATCAATTTCTGTTGTTGTTACTTTCAATCTCGAGGGGCAAGCCTTGTCTATTTTATTACTGATGAGTGATTTAGCTCCAATATGTTTGGCTTTACTCTTAGCGGAATACGAGCGATGACAGTTATGAAATGTTCTAGTGCTTCCATTTTTCAATCGATAACCTGCAGAATCTTGGGTATATAAGGACATCGTACTGTGTTGAATTTCATCTTTCCATTTCTCAAAACCTAAAGATAAAAAATCATTAATCCAATATTTAAGTAGAATGAATTGTCACCATAGTAATTAACCTACCAGCAATTGAATTAAAAGTTAATTCTTCATATTCCACAGGAACACCATGTTGCTCTAATAAATGTTCTCGCAATTTTTTATAATTCATTAACTCTTCATTACATATCATATGTGGACATACTATCCTTATCTTTTTAACTGCCCCAATGTTCAAGTAATCCCCCTCGTCATCAGTAAGGTGATTTTGGCGAATATGTCGAAGTAAAGAGGACAGGTAAGAAAAATTTTTAGCACAAACACTACATTCAAATTTTGGTACTGGTTTCGAAATAGATTCTAGCGGCTCTATCTGATGAAATTTTCGTAAATGACGATATAAGTTTTTTT
Source organism: Leptinotarsa texana (assembly GCA_015342105.1). Taxonomy (NCBI): domain Eukaryota; kingdom Metazoa; phylum Arthropoda; class Insecta; order Coleoptera; family Chrysomelidae; genus Leptinotarsa; species Leptinotarsa texana. The sequence goes on from WOGN01005720.1 coordinate 1,492, forward strand.
TTTCGGTGAATTCTGTATCGCAAACGGAACATTTACTGCTAGCAGAGTCCATTACTATTCACTCATCTGTCTGTGATTATTTACTAATACTAATAATACGGTAATACTGTCTTTGTATATAGGTTAGTCTAATACAAAGATACTGTGAAGATACTGTTAAGAAGAAGAGCTTCTTATTTCTCTGTTTAAGGCATGTAAAAGTCGCGTTCCATGAATTCTCTCTGTGCAAAAATAGTTTTAAGGTTAGTCTACCGATAGCCATCTTCATTTCGTACAGGATGAAGCCTTGCTTCCCTTCCCTTTTAACTGTTTTTCGTCAGGAGGACGAATGGGTCATAATTAATTTTGATGGAGGCATGAAAGTCCTCAGACATCCATGCCGCCCTTCGCGGTGTTACACCTACCTGGCTGGGGTGAGATGGATGAAGATATTATTCATCCATTAACGGATGACATAGGGGCCTCATTCGACAGAGTGTCGGGGCCTTCTATATCGAGAAGGGTCGTCTACAGCATAATCTATAGCTTCCCTGACTAAAGGAGGGTTAGTCTATATACAATGGTTTTAAATTTATAAATGGAAGTGGCGCCATCTTCCAATCTGTATGCGCAATAAAGACACTTCCATTGTCTCGCACTTTGGAGTGACAGTTCTAATTGTTGACTCTTCTATGGTTTAGGTTGGAGCACTACACTTCATCATATATGTCAAAAACTACAACACAATTTTTGACAGTATCCTATCTGAAACTGTGGGAGTCTGGTTTCAACTGTCATGAAACATTAATAATATTTTTGGAAGAAGAAATTGAAATTTATGTTTTTCAGCAGTTTTATTTGGAACTAACGTTACTGCAGTTTCGTTCTATATGGATATTTGATCATATATGTCAAAAACTACAACACAATTTCTGACAGTGTCCTATCTGAAACTGTGGGAGTCTGGTTTCAACTGTCATGAAACAATAATAACATTTCTGAAAATAGAAAATAAAATTTCTGTTTTTAACCACTTTCATTTGTAACTAACGTTACTGCAGTTTCATCCTATACGGACATTTTTGAACTTATTTTTTGTATAAGTTTGACAATGTCCCTATAGGACGAAAATGCAGTAACGTTAGTTACAAATAAAAGTGGTAAAAATACATGAAAATTTTCATTTCTCTTTTCATTATGATATCCTACCATGTAGTAACGGCTACATCCATCAATTCAATAACATTTCTTCTTACCAAATAATAATGTTGAGACATGGAACGTAAAACTTCTTCTATTTCCAACCTGAAAAATACTAACTCAGCCAGATAAAAGAAATCAAAGCTACGAAATTTAGTGAGGATTTATTATTTATATGACCTATACTATTTATAATATTCAAAGTATTCTATTGTGTGTCATCAATGTTTTCCAGATTGAACGGAATATTTTATATTCCCTTCACTGTCAATAGATGAAGAAGAAGCGCTAAAAGCTCCTTTTGGCCCTTGAGCTGCTCCAGAAACCTCCACGCCCGTTCCTTTGTCCTCTCCAAACCGACTGAAGAGAACTGGTCTGTGGAAAAACAGAGGGTTATGGTCAATAATCAATGCCTCTACTAAAGGAAAGAAATGAGTGCTTTGGAAATTAGATAAAATGCAATAAAAAAAAGCGAGAAATTTGTTGGATTACAAACTTTTGAAAACTGACAATTTCCATGTCACATTACCAATTTCAGTGGAGTACATTTATTCTCACTTATTTTCAAGTGTTTTTATTCCCGTATTGTTTTAGAATGAACTGTTAGTTCGAAGACTATGTATGATGTTTGAGAACAATATTGAAGTAGGTTCTTAAGGCTCACTTGCGGATGAAAATAGTTTATACATAACTGTAATGAATGTACTCATTACTCATCTGTGAATGGCCTCACAGATGGTTGAGTTACGTATCTGGTCAACTGTGACTAATTCGGAGCTATGAGTTATATGAATCATTTTAATCACGTACTCAACACAAAAGAATCCTTTCGTTCATTACCCAAAAAGACATACTTCATTTTTTTTTCATATAGGTCCCACAAAATTGATTCGTCTGCACAATTTCCATGAAAACATGTTTAGTGAATAGAGAAAAACAAAATAAATGCTTGGTATAAATGGGGCCTCTGGTGTAAAATTAATCTTTTCAAACACTTTTCCATCAACAATACGAATTAATGTCTGTTGACGCTCATTTCATTTCAAGTCATTGTGGTAGCCTGTGGATTTACTCGAATTTTGGCATACTATTACTAGTAACTAATACGGATGGAAATTTTGGCAACCATGCAAACTACAATCACCATGAGAACCATAGAACTAAGAAGTGTCTATGGCTAAGGGTGTCTGTCACAGAACTATAACTTACAGTTATGGTTCTGTGGTGTCTGTTGAAGTATTCTGTGGTATGGTTGATTTTCTATGATTCATAATAAGTTTATGAGTTCTGTGTCACGAACATAAAATTCCAAAAAATAATTCTGTAATCACCAGTTACAGGTACGAGTTATGCTACTGGATAAACTAATTGTGTAAACTTCTGAAATTTTTGATTGCTCAAGAGACTATGGAATCCGAAAACAGTTATTTTTTTTTACCCACAAATTTTTCATTAATACAATTGAAATTGAACATTTTCAAAAACTAGTACATCGGATTTGTCAAAAACCACTGTTATATTCTTTGTATTAATCATACAACCATGTATTTAAATAAACTACTTTAATATAATAAAACAAGATACATCCTCTTAATACCACATACTACTACTCTATAGTCTGTCGTTAACCTAGGTCTGTTCGTTGTTCGTCAACCTCGGTATGTTCGTTGAAATAATTCTCATAACAAGATACGTTATTACACCTGAACGCCTTTTGTATAGTGAAACACGTGTTCTGGTTTCGTGAACTATTCAGTGATAATTTAACAATAAAGTGTTACTTTGATGAAAACGGTTTATTCAAAAAATTCAGCCTAATAAAAGTTAGTCAATACTTTTATGAGATCTGTTGAGTTATTTAGTTTATAAAATAATTTCATCTCATCTATTTGGCTCATTTGTATACTATCCAAAATTGATTTCTTTATAATTCATAATAACTCACCCACGTCCTCCCACCCCTTGTCCTGCACCGAGTCCCCCAGCGTGTCCTTGATTTCCGTATCCACTTCCAGTTCCAGAAGAACTACTAGAACTGGAACTGGCAAAAGAATGAGCTCCCCCTTTGGCGCCCCCCGCACCTCCACCAAATTCAGCTGGAAAATTCTGGGCGAAATTGGTGAAGTCAGGGAAGACTAGGCCTGGATTGAAATCTGGAAAGTAAAACATTTATCTATACTGATAAATCGTGATAATTTTGTTATAGGTTGTTCACGGTAAGAATAGAATGACGTCACAAGATGTCAAGTTACGGCGTTGCCAACATGTGCACTATTTCAAACTTTCAACTTTTTTGTACTGTTGATATGTTTTATTGCTATGATCCTTACTTACGTTTAGTATTTGTTGGGAATATTTCGACAAAGCTTTAGGCATATTGAATACACGCAGGTCTTATTCAAAAGAAATGATTAGTTCTGAAAAGAAAGACTAACAGTTTTCAAGTTTTTTTTGATTTGGCAACGTCTGAAATTTTTCTATCAGTTGAGCAACATAGACAATGAACCGTTACTAGTTTCATTGCTGTTGAACGCATTTCAGTGGTAATTTTAACGTGGTTATGTTGGATATAAAAATTACCAAAAATGACGTCATTCTCTTCTTACGTGAACAGCCTATATCTTTTATTTCCAACTTTTATATACTGACTGACGAGTAGAATATCAAAAAGGTTTTTTGTCTCCAAACATTGTTTCTTACCTCCGAAGTAAGGCACTCCTCCTCCTGCGCCAGCAGAAGAACTCGCGCTGGCGTGAGATGAAGCACTTGCTCCACTTCCCCCACCTGCTCCGTAACCTCTGCGGAATCTCAATAAAGGTTTAAGTATATCTCGTCGAGTCCTAATTGGCACAACGTCTGATCTGTGACCTTCGTGGTCGATTACGTAGAAGGATTTAGGGATGTACTGACCTGAAACTGAAGTGAGTCGATGTAGTTAGTACTGGAGAGCGAGGAGGACGGACAAGAACAATTACGACTTGAAGAATAATGATGACTTTCGCACTACGGGATTCTATTTCATTGGAAACCTTGATTGTTCTTATTGTTCTAATGAGTTAATAATAGTTATGCCTGTTTACATTATTTACATTGTTAGGAATCACACGTTAAAAGGTAAGACCTCGTTAGTCCTTAGCTCGCACCAGTTTCTCAACTTCTGAGAGTTCTCGTTCGTATGGGGGCGGCAGCTGATTAACGGCAAAACAGATTTTAAAACAGATTTTTAAAACAGATGTGGTTTCATGAATAAAACATACGTTTTGTGAACACCTGTCACTGAACATGTTCATTATTAACTTATATAAATCAATGTTTTTCTAAAATATATTCCTGTATGGTTATTTTATAAAATTGAAAGTATTATATGAATTATGATGTTAAAGGACCAAGTGATGTTCAGGCCTCGTCAAGGTTAAAATATCTTTCGAATAAGGACAGTGAAACATCTAACTATCAAACGTTTCACCAAAATAGGTATCATTTGAGTCTACCAGAAAAATATTCTAGAAACGAATGAAGAATTTTTGATTAAAACAGAGTTTGCAAGATTTTATCTTCCTCTTTCTATTGATGGATGTAGGATCACTTTCTGTTCTAGGAAATTATTTGAAGGAGTTTCAGGAAACTCAGTAATTAATGAGTCTCACTTGATCTCCTGATTTGAATTCTCCACTTGAAAATTAAATGATTTCCAATCTAACCTCAGTTTTCTTGACTGTTTTTACGATCTTTGCAATATCATAGAAATGTTTTGTAATTTCATATATTGACATTGACATTTTTCCATTTATTTATAATCCATTTTGAGAACATTTAGGTATGCATTTCAAAAAGTTATAAGGACGCTCATGTCCAATTACTCAAAATAATATATTGTACATAAAAAAACATGTGTGAACAGATTCACGAAAATCACAAGCTTTCTTCACAAATAATATATAATAGACAGTATTTAAAGTAACACTATAGTTTCAATATTTTCTTCTTCTTAAGTGTTACTTAAAAATAAATTATCCCGGATTATAATCAATCCGCAAATTTCAACATATATCTGAATGAAAATTCGAGTAAAGCAAATAGAAGATATAATTAGAGTCTTAATCAAAATAATCTGCTTTTCTTGACATCCTTGATTGGAACAAAATAATATAATGAAAAACCCGACAAATCCACCTTCTGTAGATCCGAGTAATTCAAAGAAAACGTGTAATATGCAATCATTGGTATATATTTGAGTAATATTTTGGCAAAATATCTGATAAAAATTGATTTTTGAAATCCTGAGATTTTGGTGAAATTGATTCTGTAGAACATCTTTCAAAAAAGATTAATTATTCGATTTATCGGCTTTTGCATGGAACCCAAATTTTAGCGGTGTCTTCTTCAAATTTCCCCCCAAAAAAACATCTTTTACCAACGCATTTAATATTACTCGTGGGAATATTGTCTAGTAATAATAACAACACAAATATTTTGAATATAGTTTTGAATGTATTTCACCGTTATTTTCCATATTATCATGCACTTTTATAGATTATTTAAAGCGAAATTTGGTTTTGTCAAAGAATACATAGCCCATAGAAGCTCACTAGTGGCATTTTCGTGTCACCTAAAATTTTTAATACTCATCCTGACCACCAGAAGGCGGTGGCAGTACGATGCCAGCTTTGCATATAGGGTTAGTTTCTATATAAAACTTCTATCTTTGTATTTAGTCTTTATACAAAGCTTCTATTGGCTCTGTATTATTCATTTTTGTTCACTCAACAATAGATACGTATATATCTTGCGCTAGTACACGATTTGGATTTGTCGCTTTCTGCACGAAACGGGAAACTTCATATACGGTTTTGTATGGGTTACATCGGCTTTTACTCGAGTCTGAATTCATGCATCGATAGAAAACCTTTCAATTGATATAAATCAATGTATAACTCGTTTTTCACAAAAAGTGTATTTATCGGATTTTGCGCGATTGCTCCTCAATTCTAATATATCTTCGAAATAACCACCCCATCTCGAATGTAAAACCTTATGTTTTATGTATATCATGTCATATATATTTACATGAATGAAAATTACCAACGTGAAAATAAATTTCATCAGTTATTTATGATAATTTTAATTATCTCTAATAATTAATTACAATATTCTCTGTTACTAACGAGAAAAACAATAGGAAGGCTACTTATTATCGCAATTATGTATAGTGTTGATGGAGGTGAAATAACTGAAATAGACAAAGAATCATTTATTATTCGGGGATTCCCTGTACCTCTGTCAACAAAGATAACAAGGAAATGTATATTTTTTTAATGAACTGTATTCAGAACAACTGATGCGTACATAATATTACTCTCGTATCGAAAGAATAATTATTCACACGTGGCCAGGAGAAGAGTAACACACCCTGTATCTCGGCAATATCCTGTTCGCCAATCAATTAAAATTAAATCAAATAGGCAATAATAAAACAGCAGGAAACAACAAAAAGCTCTTAAAACAATTAGGAACACGGTCAATACATTAATATCAATGAATAAACAAGTTTAATTTTTAACAAGGCGGTTTTGTTCGATTGTTTACCGAGAATATTAATTATTAAATTGCACTCAGGTATTGTTGAAATCATCGACCATTTTACACTCAATTCCGTGATTTGTCTGAATGAACCAAGGTCATGAGCGTCGACCCGAGAGGAAATACCAAAAAATTTAATATATTTACAATGGATAATGGCTGAATAAACAGATGACTGATGGAAAATTAACGGGCTATTGAAGAGGGTTACTTATACTACAGTGAAATTTAATAAGAAAATGCTCTACGATAAAAGTGTCTGTCCCGTTTAAAATGGAAGCACAAAAACATATATTTTTCAACCGATTGGAGTATTTTCCTTTTCATTAGATGGGCACTCGGGAAGTCTACTAGAACAACAAATTTTATAAACGAGTATTCGTTTTCAGGGCCAACTTTTATTATTTTTCAATGTTAAAAAATAATATCAGCGTTTTTTTTAATCCGACCAGATCAGTAAATTCACATGGTTTTATTGCATGATTAGGGATACAAACAGAGTAAATTCAAAAATATCATCATTTTACATATAAAAGATGTCAGTTAACAATATATACACACGAAGTACATTACACTATAGTAACGAATATGAGAAAAAATTGAATAAACAATATAAGAAGAACTAATACGATAACTAATTATAAATGAAAATAAACTTCGCCCAGTTTTTGAATGTAATATACCCCTCATACGTTGTCAATAATATTTTGACAGCTCCTCAATATATTGACGGGACTTCAATAAAAATCAAACGGATTTTATTTTTTTCAATATTACTGCCATCAATATTATAGTTTCAATTGAATTCTTACACGTTCAATATATTGATCAATATCGATATTGCTTCAAAAATATTGACAGTGTAAGATAGCCTTGGAGAAGGGTAACCTTAGTTTTTCAATATACATGCAATACCTACTCAAAGATCTGACAAATCCACATAAAGGAGAATTTTACCTGCATTGTTTTTCCTAAATGGTGTATCAAGATGTATTTAATGAAATTTTCATTATCAACTGTGGACAATTGAAACGAGCATTGAAAATTTTGCAAAGTTCAAGCGACCGTATATGTAAGAGTAATTCAGATTTACCTGAGTTTTTGCATTTCTGAAATGTCTTGTTTTTCTGATAATGAATCCCAATAAACGATTACACATATTAATGGTTTTCACTATGAGAGATTTAAAAATCATTTTGGAATCCATTATTGCTCCTGAGTCTCTTACTTCATTTACTGTTTTAATTGTATATTTTCCTATTTGGTATTGAAAACCAATGGGATTTCCATTTTTGGTAAAAGTTATTTCTAGGTATTCAGGATAAGGATATTTTATTTTTAATTTTTAAAAACTTCTGTAGTGTTTCCACTCTTAAAGGTGGTGCCAGGGATGATCCAATAAACTACAAAAATATATCACTTGTTCCAACCTTATCCAAAATTATTGAAAAAATCTCTATAATAATAACATATTGAGTCCACAGCAGTATGGGTTTCAAAACAACAAAAATACAAGTGATGCAATTTTTATCTTTCTGCATAAGATTTATAGTGATATGAATTCTGGTGCCTATTCAGCAGCTGTATTCTGTAACTTGACCTCGTTGATCACGGAATGTTACTGCGGAAGCTGAAACATTATGGTTTTGAGCACAGAAGCATTAGATGGTTTGAATTGTACTTATTGCATCGAAAGCAAATTTTAAGACTCCCAACCGACTTCAATATAGGAGAAATCAAAACAGGTATCCCTCAAGGTTCCATCCTAGAACCCATCTTGTTTCTATTGTATATTAATGATATAACATAACTGGACCTAACTGCTAGCATCACATCATTTGCAGATGACACAACGTTGCTGTGGCAGGGAAAAGATCCTACAAAACTAGCTCAAGATGCCACTGTAACATGGAAAACATTAAGAGCTGGTGCGACTCAAATAAGCATTCTTTAAACTTTGATAAAACCCATCTCCTGACTTTCAAATGTGAACTCCCATCTCTTAGTTTGAATAACAACATTCTCGAGATAAAATTGTCCTCCAAATTCTCAGCAAAGTTCCAAGATCACTGTAAACCATTATTCATTGAACAACGAATTCTGACAATAATATCTCTATTCATTCTTGAAACAGTAAGTCTGATTCATAAAAATATATCTGCTCGTGATGATATAAACGAGCCACACTATAATACACATCAAGCTAACTTGATCAGACTTCCCCTGCCCACAACAACAATGGTGAAGGACTCATTGATATACAATGGAATAAAGATGTACAACAAAATTCCCATATACCTGAAGAGTTATTCTTTGACTATTTTCAGGAAAAAATTCAGCGACATTCTGATTGATAAAGCCTATAGTTTAGATGAATTTTACAATGACAACGCTTTTTATGAATTATAGTTCACTACTGTATGTCACTATAATATAGAATATTTTTTTTAAGAAATTTTTTGAATATTAAATTGTATAGCATTTACTTTTTTTCGTAAAAATGTGTTTTGACACCCTATCTTATATAAATGGGCTTTCAGGAATTACTTTTATACTACTTTGACATGGTAGTATAATCGCTTGTGAACAAGAACTCTTTCTTAGGACAATAAACGTATATATATCTCTCTCTCTCTCTCTCTTTTTAGTGAAAACCACACAATAAACTGTATTAAGGGGTTTTAAATGGGTTTTCATCAATTTTCGTCCAGTTCTATTTAACTATTTCAAGCTTTTCATTTTTATTTGTGATTAAAATATCGTTTTAGAATCATTCTGAAAGCCTACGTTTGTTTATCAAAATTTTTGTAAGTAAAATTTATATTGCGGATCACTCTGTAGACATATGAGAAAAATCGATGTTTTGGGTCAAGCAAACTTTATCGAGGTCTAACTTTTTCAATACATTCCCTTCACTTACGGACTCCAAAAGAACACAAAATTGTCTGTTACTGAATCAAAACAAAACAGTCACAGTATTTTTTGGGCGCTCCAAATAAAGATCACCTGTGTTATTCAAAAATACAGAAAAACAAATAACTTGTAGTGATGAGGTGAAACTTTTGGGAGTAATTTTCGACAAACATATGCAATGGGTAAGTCATATAGAACTATTGTCTGATAAACTAAGAATAATAGGTTCGCATCAGTCAGTAGATTTTCTCAATTACTGAAAAAAGTCGATGAAGCTTTTACTTGAGCTGTAATTCATTGAGACGAATTTCCAATTCGGAAAGCCATGCGTTCAATCTATTTCAATCTGGCACTTCATTTCCAAATGAGTTTATCGCAAAATTCTTCCACCCACGTGAAAGAAAACCACTTCACAGCATACACCAACCCTTGCCGATGCTCTTGCAAGGAAGTATGTCATAGTCATCAATTATTTTGTAATGATACTCAGCACGAAAACCAAATAATTGTTCTAGAACCCACATCTCTCCTCTTGGAACTAAACGATTCCATAAATCCAAATTAATGTATGGGTGGCACGACACTATGAGAATTAATTTCGGAACGTTTCAATTTCAACGCCACTCTATTAAACAGGAGGAAATAATGGGTATTCATCATTTGAGTTATACATTTGAGTTTATGTGATGATACATGGAACAGTTTGACAAATACAGGGTATATAATTCCAAAACTCTAAGACTCATAACTCAAGCAGATGTTAAAGGAAGGGAGAAATTTCGAACAATAAATTATCGTTGCCAAAACAAGAATTGGATGATCTGAAAGGCCAATTTGACTCTTGTTGCAACTGCGCATATTCTGGTTGATGTGAAACCCAAATGAACGTTTGAATAAAAGTGTTTTTTTCAGATATAGTCAGTGGCATACTTAAAGATTAGCTATCAATCAAATCATCTGAAGGAACAATTCGTTCAGGCCAATTTCAATTCCCTAGGATGTAGGTAAATGAACTGACACCTCTTAGAAAATAACTACTCTTCACTAGAGTTATTTCCAATTCCTCGTATATGGAAAGATGATGATAGACACTAACTTGCACAGACATGTGGCCAATCAGCCCTAAACCGGTCAGCAAATGTGTTCCAATAATTGAAAATCTACTGCGGTAGTTGTATCGCCAACATAATATGCAAGAATAACTTCAGAGAAGAATCCTGCGCTGACACCTGTCGAGTATAATCCAACGCCCTTCGTGGTATTAGCCAAGGGAGCAGTTATTTTCTGATAAGTGCCAGTCCAAGTTGAGACTGGCCTGAACTATTCATTACTTTAGATGATTTGAAACGCTGTTTTGCTTCAACTTTTCCATATTTCACAGTGTCATCGTGACATGAGTGAGTTTCTTATATTCGTAACATGAAGTATGTTATGAATATTACAGGGGTTTCTTCCCAACACCAAATCGTTATTTTTTACGCCTTGACATGTGCTTCGATCACCAAGTGATCATCTTCAAAGAGGAAGATGAAACCTATGAAACAAAATCGGTTCCAGGTAAAAAATTTATTTTATGAACAACAGGAAGGAACGGCCATGGGAAACCCCTTGTCCCCTTACCTGGCAGACCTGTTCATGAGCAGATTCGAAATGGAAACCAAAGAAAAGTCGAAGTATTTTCCTAGGATTTGACTAAGGGATGTAGTTGATATTTTTGCGATATTCGATACCAAAAAATCGAATATTGAGGACTTTGTTTCCATTTTAAATAATAGATGTCCATCAATAAAATTCACGTATGAGTTAGAAAATG
>WOGN01005721.1:0-12975 GCA_015342105.1 Leptinotarsa texana
TAAAAGCTGAAAAATAAAAGATAAAAATTATTATTAACAAAAAATGAAAATTAAAAGATTTCAAACCAAATTATATCACGACCTTTCGATTATTAGTATCCACAATCGGCTTCGGATGATAACTGATTGTGGATACTAAACAATCGAAACGTCGTGACATAACTTGTTTTAAAATCTTTTAATTTTCATTTTTTGTTAATAATATTATTAAACTTTTATTTTTCAGCTTTTATTAATATACCAATTGTTATTGGTTTGGTTGTTGCTTGTATATTATTTCTTTGTAATTTCAGTTTTTCGTTTAATAAAATTTTTTCATTGTTTTTTTAGGGTTTTTAAATCAATTTATATTATATTAGACAATGGAAGTCCGAACTGATGAAATACACCACGAAACATTCTCAACCACCTTCAAACAATCTATATGGTACTTATATTGAAGTTCATACTTTTTTGGTAAGAGTAATTATTAGATCAACTTATGGCAATTTTTTCAGAAAAGAAAACGGCTGAACTGTGTAAGCTAGAGATGGCCTATAACAATCAAAATCGAATTTTGAAGTCTGCCCAGATGGAGTTGAATGAAATGAAAGAAAAGGAAAAAAATAAGCAGTGTCATTTAAAATGCATAATTGAAGATATGAAAGACAAACTAGCAAAGAGTGAAGAAAAATATAAGCATGCAAGAGAGGAACTTCATCAATTGAAAACACAGCTAGGCATTGTGACGAGAAGAGATACTGTTAAGGAAGTAGAAATAAAACGATATAGAAAAATAATAGGGGACTTGAAAAAAACCGTGAGTAGACATTATTCGGAATTTTCGCTGATTCTCTAACAGAATGTTCTCATGAACTTGCTATCTCTGTTTCATGAAAAACTCATTTCACAAACTATTACTATAGTTAACTAAAGTTTAATCTGAATCAACTGAACAGTATTTCTATAGTTTTTTCCAACAAATGTTTAACATGATTCTTCAGATTAGCATAACGTTTTTCACTTATGAGCCAATTTGAATACAGAATTTATTGTTTTGGGTTCTATTGTATCAATAAAATCCCCCTCATATACTTTTTTACTCAAATATCTTTCATTTACAGACAGCTATCAGTTATTGACTAATTTTCCGGTTTTTTTTTTCAGCTAATGGATTTAAACAAGAACTTAAGTAAAAGAAATATTCAATTTGAAAGCAAATGCAACAATGATGATTGTAGAAAATACATGGAACAGACTGGGGAGGAGACAGATCAAGATATTTGTCTGAACTGCCCATGTGAAGTTGAATTTTATCAATCTATTGTGGAAACACTCAAGAAATCGGTAATTTAGATACACCACTACTCAAAAATTAAACACGTTTTTTACTATACAATAGCTTCTTCAGGCGTGTCTATAGTAACTTAGTATAGACAGTGAAAATCTCACAATAAGATGTCTTGAATGGGTTATAGATTCTTATTAAGTATCAATCGGTTCCATCACATATTTTCAGATATTATCAATTTGTTCAATGAACTGTTTACATCATAATCACCATGCAATCTTTTCAGGTAATAGAACTCAAAAAGAAATTAACGGAAACTCAGAAACGGAATCAACAACTGGAAGAAGAAAGTAAACGCACACAATTGCACTTAGCTCAGATATCAAAATCTCAAATGGAAAGAGATCGAGAATACAACGATCTGAAACAGAAATTAATGCAAAAACTAAAGCAAGCAGAAATGGAAGAATCTCGCTACTTGGAACAAGCCAGTCAATTCCAGAGAGAACTGGGATCTCTCAGGCAGCAACTGGAATTAAAAACCTTACAGCTGGACGAATGTAAGAAAAGTGCGCAGGAAACAAACAGCTCCAGATGTGTTCAGCTTGCTTGTGCACAAGAAGAAGTTAGCACTCTTAAAGAAGATCTGAACAAGTTGCTTAGAAAACATTGCGCTCTGAATGTTGAGGTCAGTTACAATTTAATCATAGATAGATAATTCTTTACTCCCAACAGGTATAAGTACATATAATAAGATTTTTCTGGAAAGAGAGACTAGATGGGCTGCATACAGAATTCCCAAAAACGACTCTCCTTGATTGTATCTGGTCTGGACTCCTGGCTATACTGGCCTGGAAGGCAATGAAGCTGTGGACTCTCTTGCAAAGGAGGGTGCTGCAAGCGGCTTCATTGGACCAGAACCTGTCAAGGCATCGCTTTGGGCTTTGCCAAACAAACATTAAATACCTGTATGGCAAGAAGATTTATGGACTTCTGGCAGAATCTTCCAGGATTGGCTCACTCCAAGGCGTTTATTCACCCTTCGAAGCTTGATTCCAAACAGTTGTTAGACCACAGTAGGGATGAACTACGATGTTTAACAGGCCTTCTTACAGGTCACTGTCATTTGAATCTTGAATTGCAGAGGCTTGGACTGTCGGAAGACAGTGTGTGTCGCCCCTGTCTGGAAAATGATGAAACAGCAGAGCGTGCCCCGCTGGGGACCGAATCAGGTTCTTTGAGTTCGGCAGATCCGTTCTCTCACCATCTGACCTGGAAGTCTAGCTAGAGCTAGTGGAGCTGAGAGAAACAGATAGAAAATGTTGCATCTGTAGTGAATGATCTCCTGCAAACCAAGATAACAGTTAATCATGAGAATAACCACCATCAGGAAATACCTCAAAACATAAGTTTCACCCATATAAACTGAAGATATTGCATGAATTAAATTAAGATGACCCTGGCAGAAGAATGCAGTTTTGTGATTAATGTCCCAATGTTTGATTGTGAATCGAAACTGCATTTGTTTTAATGTAAATGCCCCTTTTTCTCAAACAGAAATGTCAACCACCAAAATGTGCGATATTGGTTAGTACCTACCATATATTAGGTTAAAATTATTACAAATGATTGAAACTGGTGATCTCTTCAATATGTCTGTTCTAACATGATCACAGGAAAATATCTTTGCATGCCTATTCATTGGAGGTATATTAAATGGAATGTTTGCTAAAAGAAATTCCCAGCTTATGTTATTGGGCAGGTAGTCGAAAAGGAGCATTGATATATCTATATGGGATGAAATTGCTTTGGTTGACTAGTATTGAGTAATCGATGTTGCCATTTGAGTGGCAATGTTCAAAAAAACGCACTCTAATACTGATTTAGGTTGCATCATGGAAATACCATGTTAATGCTCCAATTTTGTAGATGAGGCATATCAAGGCATCAACATATAATAGGGTAGAGCATTGTAATTTCAGAGTGAGATCCTTAATGAAAAAGAGGGAAACCAAAAGCAGTTTTTTTCAGAAACAAATGCTATAGCGAACTAGAAAGTTGTACACACTAGAGAAACTGTAGATGCTCTATAAAGTTCAAATTAAACCTTCTTTAGAATATTTCTCACGTAGATGAATCTCCGTCTACGCACGTAAGCATAGCTGGATGTTGCTAGATTCTATCCAGGAAAAGCCAAACATCTGATTGAACAAAACATCACCAGCAACCTTGATACTCTAGAAAATCTAAGGAAGTAATACGACTATTTGAATACTGAGAATCAAATATATTCATTTCTTGAAAGTTCTCAAGACAGATTCAAGAAACATGTGAAGCATTTGAATGTGTTTTAGTTACCGTATCCTCATAGATTTCTTGAATCGGATTATGTGCTTTGATCATTAAAATGGCGAATCGACAAAATATTTTTAGTCATTTCTCTTGTAGGGCTTATGAAAATATTATCCAAATTAGCCTCGGGTATAGCTACCGCAAATAACTTATTTTGTGGTTGCGAACATAATTGATTCTCAAGAATTCAACGGTTTTTGAGATATCAAATTTTAAAAATAACTTTTTACTACTCTCAAATTTAGAAAGCGTATTTATTATGAAAGTCACACAAGGTGAAGTATATGGATATGATTACAATTTAATTATAATTTCAGGGTTGATAAAATGTCCAAGATATTTACAATTTTAGTTACAATAATAGTTATGCGTGGAGAAAAAGAGAGAAAACAAGTTTTAATAAGCAAAATTTTTTTTGGAATTCTATTCAATAAAGTGTTCAAAGTGTTTACCATTTACCTCTTGACAGTAATGAACTCGCTGAACAAAATTTTGTAGTGAATCTAAAATCATGTGAGGAGGACATCAAGATTTAGCCAAAGCCTCGGTAGATAAAAACATTATTCTGAGGTGGGTTAAAGGACACGACAGGAGTATAGGTAATCGCATTACCGACTCTTTAGCCAAGGAAGCGGCTGGACTAAGAATTTTAGGACCCAGTGACACCTACGGCCAGATGACTTCGACAATTGCAGAACTAGTCAAATGTTACCCCCATGCTCAATCCTTAAAGAGATGGGATGAAACCAAAGGATGTAATTTTGCCAGGATCACCTTGAGCGACCCTGGGAAGCTGGCGCAGAAGAAATATCTGGCGATGACCAGGAATAATCTACACCTAACAGTAGGATTTCTGACTGGCCACTGTCAACTAAGGAAATACCTCCTTAATAGTGGACACACCTCTATGCAGGATGTGTGAACAGGAATATGAGACTGTCAGGCATGTTGTTTAGGGCGGGTTGTTTAGGCCAGGGCTAGTGGGGGTGAATAACTTCTGATTTCAGCTCTTTCAAGGTCGCTGCTGTCCGCTATCTGATTCCCAGTGGGAATTCCTCTAGGATATCCTGGATCGGCTCCGGCGGGTCTTCCATTGCTCCCAGGAATCTGGCTGGGAGAAACGGGAGCTCTTTCCTAGGTATCCTCCTGGATCCACCACGGGGAGTCCAAGGTGTTGTGAGCGAGTTGATGACATGGGTGTTATTACTGCTCATCGTTCTGATCGCATATCGTCCTTGAAGTTCCTGAAATCGTTGGTCGATAGGTGTAGTATTAATTAGGTTATATAGGTTTAGAGATGGATATCAGTGGGGAAGTTTATGTATATTACGAAGGATTCTTCTCTCGGTTGTAAGGCTATGGTGGAAAGCGTACAGTATATCATCGCTTTGTAGTCTAATGAAAGGACTGGTCTAATTAAAGTTTTATATGTATATAGGAGAGTTTTACTATCGCATCTCCCGAGCTTGCCTCTCAGAGCTTTCAGCAGGTTGGCTCTCTTCCGGACTCTGTCTAGTGTCTCTCTCAGGTCGATCTCCCAGTTGAGGGTCCTCGTAAAGGTAACCCCCAAGTAGGACACCGAATCCTGGAGTATGAGATTTTCTCCTAAAAGTCCGAGCTTCAAGTTATCAGGGTTTAATTTAGGGCGGGTAGAGGTGTTAGGATGTCTGAATAGGATGATTTGGGTTTTGGTGGGATTTATTTTCATACCCCATTTGTTGCATCACCACTGCTCGAAATGGTCGATCATGTTTTGTGCTTGAATTTGCAAGCTGCGGGTGTTGGGAGCGGAAGAGTATAGGATAGTGTCATCGGCGTACTGGATGATTTTCTGGGTCGTGGGGACGGCGTGAAATGAGAAATGAGAAGGGAGCTAGGACTGAGCCCTGGGGAACAACGGCTTTAGGAGGAAAGGGGGAGGATAAGGCTTCGCCGACTTTAACGCGGATTTATCGGTTAGATAGATAGGAAGCTACTACTCTGATGAAGAAGATCAGGCCTGCGTGCCAGACTTTGTCGAAAGCTTTCTGGATATCTAAAAGGATTGCGGTAGTGCAAAAAGATGCGTTGATGTTTTGGGAAGTGTGGCATGTAATTCGACTAATGCGTTCCGAGTGTAGTGTTCTGGCCTGAAACCATGCTGGTGGGGAGTGATGATGTTAAGTTGTAGGAGGAAGTCATTCAGATGGTTAGTCATTAATCGTTCCAGCAATTTACCCAGGTAACTAAGCAGGCTGGTAGGTCTATATGAGTCAGGATTTGTGAGATTCTTGTGGGGTTTTGGAATTAAGATTGTGTTAGCCTGTTTCCAGACGTTTGGGAATTAGGCGTGTACAAGACAAGCATCAAGGATGTGTTTGAGAAAAGGGATTGCGGAATCAGGAAGGTTTTTCAGCACTCGGCGTTTCACCGAGTCTGGGCCCGGAGCGGTATTTCTACCGCAGACACTTGCTAGTGGATGTGGTTGAGAAGGATGTTGTCAAAATGAACGTCTTTAGGGAATCGGAATGTGCGTTCAGGATTTTCGCGGAAGGCTTCTGCTTTATCGGATGGGTTGGAAATGATGTTACCGTCAATCACTAGGTGACTGTCGGTTTTCCGTTTTTGTCCGGTAAGGACTTTGAATTTGTTCCAGAAGACCGTTCCGTCCATGTAGTCATGTTTTTTTGTCTCCTCAATCGTACGCACGTATGCGTGCGTTTATTCGATTCCACTCAGTTTTTAGGACTGGGTCTCTGGTTCGGACGAAAGTTCTGTAAAGTTTGCGTTTGTTTTTAATAAGAGTTATGAGATAAGGTGGAAGTGGAGGTTGATCAGTTCGTCTGGTTGAGGTTGGAGTGGATAAGTCGGAAATAATTTTTTGAATTGTGTCAATTTGTGCGTCAATTTGTCTGGGATGGTTGAGTGGAGGATTATCAAGAGAAGAAAGTTTTCGGTTGATGAGGGAGTGGGATTGTTTGACGTCTGTGAATTTGTGGTTTTTATAGGAAATAATTTCAGGGGTTGACGGAATAGGGAAGTTTAACAAAGTTTTGATGATTAGGGGGAGGTGATCCGACGTAATTGTGTCACCGATATAGGCCAGATCATCGACCATCTCTATCAGACTCTCAGAGAACAAGATATTATCAATTACAGAGGCACGGTGGCTCAGATACGTTGGGTCGAGACATGGAATTCTGTACAGGTTGTGATCGAGTAGGAGGTTGGCATTGGAGGTAATATCTCCGAATTGAGTGTGTCGGGAGTTCAAATCTCCTATTAGGGAAGCTTTCGGGAAAGAAGCTGCATATTCGACCATTTCTCTGGAAACCGATTGCGTTAGGTGGTTGTAGTAAGTAAGCTATTGTTATGTTGCCGGTGTTAGAAAGAAGGTCGATCGCAAGGTAGTCGAGTTCAGATAGGTTAGGTGGAAGGTTGTGTTTTTTGTGGGCTAGTTCCCGTTTGGTTAGGATGGCAATGCCTCGAGATTGTTGATCTTTTGGTCGGCGGGTAGTGTTGTAACCAGAGAAGTTAGGAGGATTTTTGGTTAGGGTATCGGTGATGCAGAAGATTTGGATATGAAGGAGTGTGTGGTCTTTTTCTACTGAGGCCCTGGGCGTTTATTGTCCGAGAATTAAACACCCATGTCCTAGAATGGTTTTGCATAGCTCATTAGTTAATGAAAGGGCATGAGGTTCAGGAGGGTCGTTTGTATTTTTATCGCAGCTTCGATTTGCTGTGTAACTGAGATTACTGCTTTAGGGGTTTGAACTTTGAACTCTAATGGGGACCCCTTCTTTGGGGTTTTCTGGGGTTATAACCCTTTTGGGGCACTTAAGGGACTGTTTTTGTGCATTTGGTGGGGGATGAGCCTCGCCACAGTGCGGGCATTTGATTTTATGTGTGGGACATTCAGCAGCTAAATGTCCTGAGGTACTGCCAATATTGCCGTATTTGGGTATTGGAGGAAGTGGGTTGACGTTCGAGGCCTCGCACTCGTGGGTTCTTCCGTAAATATTGACACCGTGTTTCAAGCAATGGTGTCGGTTTACTGGATTTTATGGAGATTATCCTTCAGATTTTTAGAACTTGAAGTTTGGCGGCTTCGAGAAAGCCGCCGATTTCCTCTATAGTGATATCAAGGTGGACGCCTGTTTGAAGGTGGTTGACAATGTTTCGTGGTGTATTTCATCAGTTCGGACTTCCATTGTCTAATCTAATATAAATTGATTTGAAAACCCTGAAAAAAACAATTATCACCCGAAGACGATTGTGGATACTAACAATCGAAACGTCGTGACATAACTTGGTTTGAAATCTTTCAATTTGTTTTCATTTTTGTTAATAATAATTTTAAACTTTTTTTTCAGCTTTTATTAATATTTCAAGTTTTATTAGCTTGGTTGTAGCTTTTACGTTAATTCTTTGTAATTTCAATTTTTGTTTAATAAAATTGTTATTTTCGGTTAATCTTATTAATTTTCTAATTGTTTTTTTCAGGGTTTTCAAATCAATTTATATTAGATTAGACAGTGAAAGTCCGAACTGATGAAATAAGGTGGACTCCCTTGATAACATAGGATAGGTGAGGTTCTTTCGGAGCTGGTGTTTGGGTGCTATTTGAACGTTGGTCGATGACTTGAACGAAATGTGACCAGTACGGTCGCGAAGTAACTTCTGAAGAGTTTCAGAAGATTTTGATTATTGAAGGTTTTGAGGAGAGCAGTTCGGTTAAAGTTAACCTTGAGTTCGGTAATTTGTCCACGGAGAAATTCCGTGGAGTTTAATAGGTTAAAGAGGGCCCTTTGGCTTGCTAGGTCGTCAGGGATTTCTCTTATATTGCAGATATTTTAGAGTTTGGGGAGTGGAACATAAGTTGAGTTAGGCGAGGGGGTTTCAGTAGACTCGTCCTCGGGAGAGGAGCCCGAGAAGGAACGGGGAAGGATTTGTGAAAGGAATTTGGGTTCTTTTTTGTTGGCGAGTTTGTCTCGCCAGTGTAAATAAGGAGATATACGACCTTAGATTTGTTGTTTCCTTCGTTGGTGTTTTATACTGGGTTTGGCAGCACCTCCGCGAGCTACCTCTGACACTTCACTGGAACCTTCCCCTTTAGGATTAGGCTCTGTTGCCTCTATCGGAAGAGTTTTATTATAATAATAATCAGGGACTCCTCACGCCGGTAGACAATACGAGGTAATCCTTCAGGTTCAGATACACTCACTTGCATACGCTCAGTATCAGTTAAACGAGCCATTTTTGCACGAAAATTATTTATGACATGTGTTGTCAAGATCATCACTGTTAGACAAAAGAACGACGGGGCGTTGTTATGGAGCCGGAAAATTTCAAAAGGAAACTTAATGGAATGAACCATTTTTGGATAATTTATTAGAGATATTTTAAAAATTCGATATCTCGAAAACGGTGGAATTCATGAAATGATATGCCGTATCAATTTTCTTCAGAATTTCGAGCGGAATTGAAATATGACATAATATATACGGTGTTCTATTAAAAAAACAACGTTATTTCTGATCCTGTATACTCAATGTTTATTTAGTGTGATAGCTTTTGAAAAACCCTAAAACTTTTGTATC
The DNA here is from genome assembly GCA_015342105.1 of Leptinotarsa texana. Classification (NCBI taxonomy): domain Eukaryota; kingdom Metazoa; phylum Arthropoda; class Insecta; order Coleoptera; family Chrysomelidae; genus Leptinotarsa; species Leptinotarsa texana. The sequence continues at coordinate 9,202 of WOGN01005721.1, forward strand.
TCAACATTTTTAGTTAGCTATCTTACTTTAAGAGATAATTGACGGTTTCCATACAAATCAGCGATCCTGTATGTTAGTACCTGTAAAATTTTATGCATGCATTCCTGCATTGATTTATATTTATTTGGAGGTAAATAACGCATCTATCTATCTATCTAATGAAATATATTATATTAATTAAATTACATGATAATTTATTAATGAAATTATTTCATGAAAAGAATAAATTGAAAAAAAAGACTTTCTGAAAGCTTTTTTAGCTTTCTAGTTTGCCATTAAATGTTTTTATTTCTTCAGAAGAAATAGAAAGTCAAAACCCTTTTTCCTAACTTAATAAATAGTTGGGGTACATTTTGAATTTGTAATAAAATTTTCAGAATGAACGACTTCATTCGCAAAGTCTTCGAATGCAGTCCACGGTATCAGGTCTAGAAGAATCAAGCCAGCTTCTGAAAGGTCAGGTCGAGCAGTATCTTTCCGAGCTCCAGATGGTCCAGAATGAAAAAGATGCCCTCATGCGAAAGAACCATGACCTCCTTACCGAACTGAGATCCCTACAATCCTCTTACAGTTCTGCTAATAAACAACAAAGGTATAATCAAGACTCAATTCAAATGTTAGAAACTGAGCTCAATGAAGTAAAAAATAGCCGAGATGAGATTTGTTTCGAGAGTAAAAATGTTATTGATTATTTTCGATCCTGGTTACAAGAGCAGAGCAAAATAAACCAGTATGTGATGTCTAAGGAAAGAGAGTATTGCAATACCATAGATATGTTGAAACGAGAAGCAGAGTATGTTTAGATATGGTTTTCTGCATGGGAGACACTAACTAATATTAATAGTACTAATAAAAGTTTTCAACCATAATAACTTTGAATAATAATTCGGCAACTAACTACTTTCCTACTGTTATGATAATAAATCGATAATCGCCCAACAGAATTCACCCATTTACAGGACATAAAGATATATAGGATATCAATCGTAAAAGACTTGTTAACGACTAAAAGAAAGAAAATTGTATATTGTTGCATCAATGCAATAATAATAAGTGAATAAAAAAATCTGTTTGAAAAATCTGTTTTTCCGTTAACAAGCTGTCGCACCCCTACGAACACGACAACCCTCAGAAGTCGAAACTTGTGCGAGCTAAGGATTAAGGAGGTCTTACCATTTAACATGTGATTCCCAACACGGGTTGGATGATAGCAAGTGAAAATCGATCGTTCAGACTGAGGCTTGAGCCACCGACCAACACGGCAATCGATTCGAGTGAGGAAACAAAGCACCCACGTCGAACTGCCTGGCTACCGACCGACCATACAGCAATAATGACAATGGTATTCTAGAATAGAAAAGAAAACAAATACCAACAAATTAATATAGAAACATAGGCTTTCACAGCCGGAGTAATGAATAAAGAGAATAAAATCCGGTCTGGTAGGCCGAGGTCGAATGATTAACGGAAAAACAGATTTTAAACAGATTCAAACCTGCAGTATCCGAACGTTTCATATGCTACTGCGGCAAACGAAATGTTTAGTACATAGGTTTAATTCGATTACGGCTTACCAGCCTGTATACCAACCAATCATTTCCATACTTCATTTCAAATTTTTTTTAGTTAAATCAATGGTGAAGTGTGAAGTATTTACGTGAATGAAATCTGGGTAATTTAGTTGCGATAAAAGCATACTGCAGTTTCCTTGATTGTGCAACAAAGTACAAAAAAATAAGACTGGCAGATTTTTTTTCTTCTAAGAAGTTAATTGGTGGTAAAAAAATTTCATGATTGTATCCTCCTGGATACCTTTCCTGACTCCAATAAAAAATTGAATATCTGTCACTGTGACTATATATTTATTTTATTCATTAACAGCAAAAACCCAAGAAGGAAAACAATAAATTACAACACAATTCCTTAATACTAATAATAATAAAAAGGTAAGGTCAATATTCAACAAATGTACATGTACATTTCATTACTTCGAACTTCCATTTTCTAATATGAAATCCCTGAAAGAATCAACAAAATCAAAAAGATTAGCTAAAAAACATAACAATTATATTATTAAAAAAAATTGAAACGATGAAAAGTGAACAATTAACAAGAAATGAAAATTTAAATTGAAAGATTTGGGTGATGACTGTCATCACCCGATGACGATTGTGGATAACAATCGAAACGTCTTGAAGTAACTTGGCTTGAAATCTTTCAACCTTTTAAATTAGATTTTCATTTATTGTTAATTGCTCAATTTTCAATTGTTGCTTGTATTTTATTTCATTGTAATTTCAGTTTTTTTGCTTAATATAATTGTTATATTTTAAGCTAATTGTTTTAATTTTATTGATTCTGTCAGGGATTTCAAATCATTCAATATCATATTAGACAATGGAACTCCGAACTAATGAAATGTGGCGTGAAATATCGTCAACCACCTTCAAACAAATGTATACTACATACATACATAAGGCAGCATTACATAATATTACAACATGTGTTTCAATAATGTAAGTATTCTTGCCGATAGAAGTATAGATCATACATTTTATACCATAACATAAATATTAAACAGCACTTACACTGGTATAAGACTATTCATTTATGTTAATTTATATCAATATAAATATGAACATATGACTGTCCAAAACTCATAAAAAGTATTAAAAGTACAAAGAGAAAAAAACAAAAATTAGTAAATTCTGTCAGTAGAGTTGATAATGAAAAGTAAAATATAGTATAGCGGAAATATAAACATAGAAAATTATAGAAGTAGGTTTCCCATTCAATCTGTATGTTTTTTCGGGTGCTAAATCCGAATTTTGACTTTGAATTTTTGTTATTTTCTTCAGTTTTTCGCCCATAAATCAAAACTTAACCACTTTTTAAAGAAACTCTTCCTATACCAAATCGAAGTAGATAAAATTTTCTATGAAGTACATATATCAACTTTGAAATTGGGACAATATTTGACATTGATAGACTTCGCTAAAAAAAAGACACTTCAACGATAATTTCTGTTGCGATTTTTACGATTCTTAGTCTTTCCTCATGCAATGAATTAGGAATAATCTTGTGGCCTTTACCCTTGAAACATTGTTACCAAAACATCCGAGGGATAATGCTAATTGCGGCAGTTTTCGATGTGATATAGCATTTTCTTGAACTATTTTCAAGTTGTGAAAATTAATTGCGCTGCATTTTCTGGTGGCTTTTTGATTCATATTTTAGAATGAATAATCTCTCATAGACAAATCAAAACAAGAATTTCTGAACATTTCGAATCTCGGGAAAATAGAAATAGGAAATAAAATATAAGAATATACCTACAATAATGCAACTGATGAAGCTACTGTGCAGTAAACGCATGTGTTGAATTTAACGTTTTTACGGCTGGAGTCACGTTTCTCCTTCTACTGTGGCAGGTATCTTCAATGATGTATGTCTTGACTGCAAGGTCGAAGGTAGTATCTCGAAGTCTTAGTAATGACTGACTAGGGAGATCCGTGTTCACTCGTATTTTAATTTAAGGTGGATGTGAGTGATGGTGGTGGGGTGTCCAACCATTCTCAGGAACACTTCATACTTCTTCAAGTCCAACTGAAGACAAGCGCCAATTACGGAAATCTGAAGCCTTACCGTATAGACCCTACGTCATTTTCAATGGAATAATTGTTTTTCTACAGAAGTTATACATCGCTTTCATACATTCAAAATGAAAGATTTCTCACGCCATTACAGTAAGAAATAATTTCTCACTGTTATCAC
>WOGN01005722.1:0-12975 GCA_015342105.1 Leptinotarsa texana
CATCCCTCCGCCTTCGGCGTCGGGATGTTACCAAATAACGTGCTTTCGAAAACTGTGATAAAATTATTTCGTTAGTTATCAATGTCCTTGGGATATTATAGCTAATAATTACTTTCTTTTCCATATTGAAACTATCTTTGTGTTTTTCGTCTTATATTGCCTCTATTAGTCTGGGTCACAAGATCCTTTTTTAGAACTTCTGTCCAAGGGCAGCGAAAATTATTATACAGGGCTCATTCGATTTGGAATGATCTGTTGCAACTTTTTGAAAAATTTGAAAAGGGACTCGAAAAAATTGCAAAAGTTATAAACAGGTTAGTGGAAACAGGGGGGTTTGGTTTTTTGCAAATATCTCGGAAACTTTTAAAAATATGTAAACTTTGAGAAAAGATCTTTGAAGAAAAGGAAATTTCCTAAAATAAGTTTCGGAAATCTAACACCACTAGTTATAATTTTAATTTAGAGGTGAAAATAGTGCTAAAGGCGGGCGATGCACCCGCAATGTTTATGCAACCTGATAAATGATCAAATCTATCAAGTCAACTACCTCTAATACTATTAGTACCCACAGGGGTGGTATATAATGGCAAATGTAATGAATCATTGTTAGTATATTGTATGAGTTTGAAAATATCCGAAACTGCAGTAACGTTAGTTACAAATAAAAGTGGTAAGAAACATAGAACGTTTCATTTCTCTATTATGATTTCCTATCACGTAGTAACGGCTACATCCATCAATTTATCACACTTTAGTTAATTAACCAACTAGAATTAATTAACTAAAAGTATTGAATTCACATAGAAATCCTGATAAGTTTAAAACTAAAAACCTCAAAATTTGTTCACTTCTTGGAGCTTTCTTGAAAGCCTTCAAAAAAGATTCTTGTTGGAAAAATTCAAAAATTTTTATTTTACACTTTGTTACTAATAATCAAAGTAACCCTTTCTATTCTTCTTCAATTGAATTGAAGCAAAGAAAAAAATTTTTTTCAATATTCGAATTTTTTCCTATTCTCATTATTTGAATCCACATAAAATAATTTTTCAGAATTTTTATCTGTATTTATTTAAGAAATTCTTATGAACAAATGAATTGTTCATGTGATATATGAAATTTTTTCAAGTCAATTTTTTTGAGTGATGAATAATATGGTTCATAAAAACAAGATCGTTTAAAAAAATGTTTTATTGCTTGGAAATGTATTTGTTGATTAAGATTTTTTTCCACTAAATAAAATCATTTTTCATCATATTTTCTATTTATCTTTGATATTCTGTGAAAAAACCTCTAATTTATATTTTCTTCATTTAGTTAGTAAACAATTTGTTTGAAACAAATTAATTTCTACGATATATTTTTCATTACCATCAAAAAACAACAATCATGAGAATGAGATAATGTGAGTTTTTTTTGAGAACATTATTGATTATAGCTGATTCGTTGATATGTCATAGGAGACAATTTCTCCTGTGTTCAAGAAGACAGGTAAAACTTCTTTCCATGATTCCAATGTAGATTGATCCGCTGCTACAAGAAATCCGAAGCCACAGATTTTCTCATCTATGATTTGCAGGTATATTTTGGATATAGATAGTGGAGATACCATCGCTAGTCGCCCTATTTGTCCATCCAAAATATACCTGCAAACCATAGATGAGAAAATCTTACCAAGAATAAAAACACATGATGAAAAAGGAGAGTAGTTCAGATACGTTGACAATGGCCTCTACATATCACAAAACAATAGAATAAGAATAAATCAAAAACGGATTTTCAGCATAGAGGAAGAAAATTACCCGAAACTCAACTACCGGGACATAACTATCGGATATAACCACAACAAAACACAATTTCAAATGGCAATATACAAGAAACCAACACAAACAAGCTCCACTAGACCCACAAGCTCAAACCACCCACCATCACACAAAATGGCTGCCTATAACGCAATCATTTGAAGCCCGGAAAAAGGAAATGAAAATTATATACCAAAAAGCGAACAAGAACGGATGCACCCAAAAGACAATAGATAAATTAGAAAATAGAATCAAACAAAAAATACAGAAAAAGGATCAAACTACTCCAACAGATTAAACAACACAACGATGGACAACATTCACGTACCTAGGTCACCAAACCAGAAAACTAACAGACATCTTCAAACCCCTGAAGACCACATACAAGTCAAACACGAAAATAACACAAAAAATTAACAGCTATGAAAAAGAAGAAGACAAAAACCTAAACGGGTTGTACTGCATACAATACTCGGCTGCAACAAATTCTACATCGGCCAAACCACGAAAAAACTGATTCAAAGGTACGTCGAGCACAAAAAGGCATGCATGAACACAATGACATATAAATCAAACCTCGCAACACACCATACAAAACAAACATTACTTTCCTCCACCAGATAACACAAGTCAATAAAGGAAACCGTATGGCAATCTGGGAAAATTTGAACATCTATAAATTTACCAGTTGAGGAACACACCAAAACACAACAAGACATAACATTCGACATACTACACAAAACATTACACATAGTAAATCTAGAGAAAACCCAACAAAAAGAATATTACCTGATGTCACCCAAAAACAGGCAAATTTACCTACAGTACCTGCAATAAGGCGTTCAGACCGCACAAAAAAACAAAAAGAACACAAAAGACGATGAAACGTTCAGTTTGAGTGAAGCCTTGAAAATGGTAAAACGACTAGCTGTCGAAAGCGCTCGCATATAATAAATAGAAGTTATAAAGCTTAATATCCTTTTTGTGACATGTGTTAATATTAAAATACGCTCAAGAAAACATTTCTTTTCCTTTTATTACCTCTCTTCAATAATATAACACGAAAACAATAAGTATTTTCAATGCAAACACAATGAACATTTTTTGCACTTAATCAAATATTCTGTATGCTGCCTATTGATACAAAGAAAACATATTCTACTTGCACAACATGGATCTGTGAAGTCCTTTATACTTTCCCTTGGAAGAGGGGTGTACAAGAAGCTTACTATATTGTTCTTGACCCTATTTCCTTTTCTCCTATCTTCGAGGGAATTATAAGCTAGGTAAACTGGACATAATCAAAGGGGTGGATTCTATATTAGTTCGGGGGGTGTACTGATATCGATATCTGGAAGGCCTGAAAGAAACACGTTACCTACTTTGTCAAAACAGTGTCAGAACCTTTGAAACATATTTTACGAGTTTGATAATTTTGAATAGTTCAATAAATCTTAGTGACAAACTACTGGGGCACAGAAGAGTTAATGAACTAGAATCTCATAAGAATATATAGAAATACCAAGCATTTCGCCTGTTTCTTTGTCAGACATCATTAGTGGTATATGCGTGGACTTCGAGAACGAAAGATAAATTTCGAAGTCCAGAGTCATTGCTGAGTTTTCGAGATACAACCTTTGTCCTCGCAATCAATGCACATGCAACTGATGATGTTCGACGCAATAGTAGACGAAACGTGTGGTTCTTCACGTTCCATTCGACCAAGGGCTTCCAGTCCAAATTTTGTTTGATGTCTCCAATTGTTACTCCGGTTGAGGGAGCCTAAATTCTTATAATATACAGAAAGATAGAGGATGTAATAAAAATGAAAATGAAATTAAAAAAAAATGGAAATAAATGTTAAAGTGGATGTTTTCTTGAAATCGAGAATCGTAAAACTCCCCTTTTCGTAAAGTTGGAACAGATCAAATCAAGACGAATATTTTAGTGCGGTAGTAGTATTAGACCAATGATCTTATGAAATAATAATGATAAAAAATATTTTTTTTTTGTTTTTTACCCCTTATATCTGTAACTGTCGTTACTGCAGTGTCATCCTATAAGGACATTCTCGAACGAATACAATAAACTGTATAAACAATACAATGAACTAACTCATTATACAATAAACTGTATTCGTTTCAAAAAGTTTTTATAGGACGGAATGCAGTAACGTTAGTGTCGAATACAAGTGGTAAAAAATATAGAAAGTTTAATTTCTCATTCTTTTCCTGCCATACAGTTAGGGCTATATCCATCAATTTGAATAATAACGAGAATTCATATTTCTTTACTCTTTTATTCAAACAGCTGCAAAATTTGAAACTATGCTCATACTGGAGAGCTGACTGAAAATATATTATTTCGATGAGTTTCTCCCACTGAAATTTTCACTGTCAACTCAACAAAAAAAAAACGTTTCGTCTAGTACTGCAGTAAACATCATCGAAAGCAATGAGGTAATTTTTGAGACATGAAACCCAATATTTAGGCCAATGAAAGGCCATCTCTTTCGAAGATACAGTAATATTCAGTAAAACTCAAAATTACAATCCAAAAGCATATAGAGTTGCAATAGAAATCCAAAAACTGGATTTATTTGAATAGATAAGAAGAGATAATGAACAATAATAAAATCCGGCTACCTGTATCTGAAGGTACACAAATAAGGATAGATAATCAAATCAAGAGAAACCAACCCACGTACATCAATATTAATATGAAACTGGAGTGAAATTTCAGCGTTCTGATTTCTGTGTGCGAAACAACGAGAACAACCAACTCAAACACTCAGACCGTTAACTCATCACCTTCGATAATGTCTACCGCAGTAGTATACGAAACGTCATGTATAAAAACTCAGAGACTACGGTTTAAAAACCCTGGGAATGGATTTTATTGAAGAGATATGGTTTTGTTTTCACCATCACGATTATTCCATCTGTTTGAATTTTATGTTAAAAATTTTAATAAATCTGATTTCGGAGTTATGTTTTCAGCTTTTCACACGTACTAAAATCCCGCACAATTCTCATCTGTAATATTGAGTCCTCATCTGGTGTACTCGCAAGACTTGATACGTAATTGACGAGATATAATAATGCTATTCATATGCTAACAGGTTCTGTGCCTTTCAGAAACTGGATACTCAGATACACATGTAACAATTCACAGTTGTAATTTTGCGGAGAGATATTATAAGCGAGACATTTTCCATACATTTGTTATTGAATGATAAAAATACCGAATAGATTTCAAATGTGCGGAGAGGGTTATTTGTGTTCCTTAATTCTTTTTCTGAAAACTCGAAGAAGTTATCATTTTGAATGATGTTAACAAATGTTAAAATAATATTTTTCCATATTAGGTGATTAACAAATCTAGCTAGCCATCATTTCGTTTACTCATTCCTATAGAGATTTCGAATTTCCATCATCTCCTGATGATGTAAACTTTGTTGAAGAAATGCGCATCGATGGTAATGTTGGTAATATTTCTGTAGAATCCTGGATTATCTTTCACTGAAATTAATATAAAAAATCAAAGACGTTTTAGCTAGATAGGACATTGAAATGAAGTTTAATATGTCTTTATAGGTCCTTGAGATTCTTCGGTGAATCCATGAGTAGTCTAAGGGTCACAAGTGGAGCTCACCAGAAATACTTCTTTCTTCTAACTTCGAAACTATGATAAACTATTAAAAAATATTCTCTGCATTCCCACTTCTCATATTCCTTCTATTTCTAGAATGCGCCTAGAAACAATTTCAATTCTCGACAAGTGGGTAATACTTGATATTCACATCTTCAGCATTGCGCATCTCTATGGTGTTCTATGTCAGATAGGACACTTTTATCGATTCCATTATTCCTCCTATGTTGATATGGAGCATCGTGTGTCTAGATACATTCTTGGCATTAACTATCTCTATTCTAAGCCATGAATTGAGATTGTATCCATATACTAAGTCGTTGATCTTTCTGGCAATGACATAATGACTATGAAAATTGAGAAATAAAACTTCCTATGTTTTTATATCACTTGTATTTGTAACCAACGTTATTGCACTTTCGTCCTATACGGACATTTTTGAATGAATACAATGAAAAAGTTTAAAATAGTTATTGAACAGTGAAGTTCAAGGTGTACTGACTTGAACCTCAAAAGATATGTACCGCTCTCAGTGGAATCAAATGTGCCAAGTCATCTGAACACTTCCCATGAAAATATCCCATGAAAAATTCCTTCCCTTTCTTCGACGTTCCAGGCTATCAAGGTTGCACGTGATGTTTGCGTCTCCAAACAGGGGAATGACTCTTTTCTGGATGGATTCCAGCAACTCAGGGTATCTTTGGGGGCAGAGCTCCATATATGAGAACAATACTCCAAAGAAGGTCTGATCTGAGCTTCATTAAGCATCGAAAGTACAGTTATTCGCTAGGGATATACACATCCGTCTTTCAGGCGGAAGTGTATGCTATCTTGCAGTATGCAAGGCTTATTAAATTGAGACCTCAAAGAAATGAGAGGATCAATATTTTTACAGACAGCAAGAACGCACTAGGGGCTCTGACAAACCCGAAGAACTGAATAAACTTGCAAACAGGAACAAATTAACTTTGTACTGGGTGCCAGGGCATTCAGGAATAGGTAATGATAAAGCTAATGAATGCGCTAGACGCGAATCATCAACTTCATATATAGGTCCTGAACCAGCTCGGGGGGTACCAAAATCATTGGTACGAAACCGGATTAGGACATGGACCTATAAGAAACACACAAAGTACTGGACAACAGGGGAAAGGAAAAATTATTGTAGAATTTTATTTAAATTTTTTGTTAGTTCATTGTAGCCGAAGCCAAAATTAAGCATTAAACCTTGGAGTGTATCGAAGAAAATACTTCAAAAATTATAAGCAGTACAAAAAATGTTTTCTACTCACCCTGTAATTCTTTCACGCTTTTTTTATCATAATTCTCGTAAAATTCTTCCGGTTCGGGAGGATGTAGGGTCAGTTCGATATAACCCGCAGGTTCTCCAATAGGAATTTGCTCGACTCTTGGCGGAGTGTTCACTACCGTTGGCAAATCTGGTAGTGGTCTGGAAAGCGTGAACTCGATTTTCTTGGAAACATGCACACGATGCTCGCCTCTGCTTTCTATTTCCACATTCTCGTAAAGTTTGCTCTTCCTTTTGAATAAATTTTTCAGAAAACCGTTTCCCTGCTTCTCCTCGGTCTTATAAGTCGTCCCCCTGTTTTCCAGGACCTTGTTTTGCTGGTTATTGGAATAGTCTACTCCTCTCGTTGAGATCATCGGTGAAGTTCTGTTGATCCCCGAAGAAGGGTGTTCGAGCAAATTTATTCTGGGAGGTGGTTCGTAAACTTGGTCAGGATCGTCATATGTAGGCTCCTCTTCTTCAGCGGCTTTTGAGCTCTGTGTCGGTAAACTTAGTCGATGGGGCTCATTACCGGACATTGCAAGGTCATTAGGTGTGAGGTACCCGTAGTTAATATCGTCTTGCTTAGACATATCCACGTACGTGTCCTCATCGGGAGTTGGTAGTTTTGATTTTGTCGGAGTCTGAATTCTTTCTTTGTTTGGTAAAGGTAGAGCAGGTCTTCGGTCCGCATTGGATGGAAGCGGTAGCTTTGATTTAACTGCTGATGTGGTACTTGCTTTGGAAGATACTGGAGTCGACTCTACTGATTCCGGAAGTGGAAATTTCACTTTGGTGACTGTGGAAGTGTTAGGTCCGGCACGTTTGGTTTGAACTTTCTTTTCCGTTGGTAACGGAAGAGGAGGCTTTGGTATAGTGTCCGCTGAAATAGTTATTTGATGAATAAGTTTTTTATTTTAAATCAAAACTACTAAAAGCTGATTGAATTTTTCTAGATGTTGTATTAACAATGAGATCAATCTCTAGAAAATTCGGGTGGAGTTTCATATTATTCGTTCCATGTCAATCTATCCTTATAGGTACCTAAATGCGAATGTAAGTTGGTTTGTTACGGTTTCACGCGAGAACCACTCAACCGATCATCATGAAATTTTGTACACATGTTCTTGGAGGTATTAGAAGTAACATAGCATTCTTTTTATCTAAAAAAGTATTTTTTATATAAGTTAAAAATATTGTTTGTCAAAAATTGACTATAGTTTCAGTTGTTTGGAATTAATCTATATTTATTGTTATTTCCTTCTGTCATTTTTATTTTTAGGTTAGGTTAGGTTAGGTTAGATTAGGTTTGGTTAAGTTAAGTTATGTTAGGTTAGTATTTAATCAGTTCGGACTTCCATTGTCTAATCTAATATAAATTGATTTGAAAACCCTGAAAAAAACAATCAGAAAATTAATAAGATTAACCGAAAATAACAATTTTATTAAACAAAAAACTGAAATTACAATGAAATTACAAATTGAAAAAAATTACAAGTTATCAAACCTAGTTATGTCACGACGTTTCTATTGTTAGTATCCGCAATCGTCACCCGAAGATCAATTTATATTATTTTAGATCAGACAATGGAAGTCCGAACTGATGAAATACACCACGAAACATTGTCAACCACTTTCAAACTAGCTTAGGTTAGGTTAAGTTAGGTTAGGTTAGGTTACGCGGATGATCTGGCACTGATTGCGACGGCTAAGAAAAGTGATGAGCTGGTCCGAACAGTGAATGAAAGTTTGGGTAAGATAAGATGGTGGACGGAGGACCACGGGCTGAAAATAGCCCCCCAGAAGACGGAGGCTATAGTATTAAGGGTTCCGAGGAAGAGGGATAACATTCGTTTTAGATTGGGTGAAACCGAGGTAATCCCCAAAAAATTTGTAAAATACCTTGGAGTTTGGCTTGACGACAAGCAGATCGGCAACGAGCATGTTAGACAGATTTGTAACAAGGTAAATAGGCAGGTGGTAGCATTGTCGATGCAACGAAAGATGATGCTACGGGTGGCCATGGCATACATGACTGTGTCGGCGGACGCTCTGTGCGTCGTAGATGACCTCATGATAGATGACTCTCGGTCTATGGCAGGCACAATGGAAAGGAAATGAAATTACCGCCCAGTGGACAAAAATATTGATCAAGGATCTTGATGCTTGGATAAAGTGCCCACACAAGAATATTAACTTTTATGTTACCTAAGCCCTCACCGGGCATGGAAGTTTCAGATCATACATGTATTGGCCTAGGGGAGACAATGAGCCCCGAAAATATGGTTAGCCACATGATGGCCAACATGGGAAAAAAACATGGAATACAATTTTCTGAGGCGTGTCATGGAGACAAAAGAGAGGGAGGAAAGGGCCCTGCAAAGGCAGGGAGGAAGGTAGCCGTGAAAGGCAAACCGTGATAGATGATAGTAATCTGTGATATAAATAGGAGCTGTGATAAGATTATTCGCCTGCTAAATATGTGATATTTTACTGCCTGTTTTTTTTAATGTGTTCCAAGCGACGCCGCCTGTACCTAAGATAATGACAGTACGGCGGTTCCAGGTACAGGAGAGGGCGAAGGGTGGTTTTAGCCGGTAGGAGTCCGGCATACTGGCTCGTGATGGGAAAACAAGCGGCCAGTCTGCATGATGCATTTCCACCCCACCAAAAAAAAGGTTAGGTTAGGTTAGATTAGGATAGGTTAGGTTAGGTTGAGTTACGATAGGTTAAGTTGAAGTGAAATATATTTCAACATTTTTTGTCGCAATTCAGTAAAGCAGAGTTTAAATTTTCGAATCTTCATCGCATGTAATAATTTTTTTAAATTGTTAATTCCAGCAAAGTATTAAAATATAGTCTCATATTGGTTCATTTCTATTGTACTGACACTTATTTAATGGCATGAATACGAGCGAAGCCGCGAGTAAAAGCTAGTACTATTATAAATGTGAGTTTTTTTGAGCTTGGATATATGTTGTATGTTTGTGGCTCTTTCACGCCTAAACGACTGGACAGATTTAGATAAAGCTTAACTTAAATACAGCTTATACATCTGAATAACATATAGGCTACAATTTACGAAGATTTTGTGTAATTTTAAGAATTCAATATAGATAAACTTCGTCTTTTACACTAAGTAATTTATACGAATCGTTTAAAAGTTATCATAATAAGATTAACTTGACGCAACGCAGTAAGTCATTACGCGTCGCATCTACTGCAAGACGACTGAGGACGATGCACGGGGGTAGAAGGATGGTCTAATCAAGCAATGAAGCGCCATCGCCGAGAACGCTACCCGAACGTGGGCAGACGCGTAAGGGTAGACGTCGTTGACGGTTGTGTTCGTTTTGCGAATTTCTTTATAGGTAAAATGATTCGATTCTCTGAGCAATTCATTACTTAGTGCAGTTGACATATTTATTTTAGTCACTGTTTTTTTAAGTAAAAATATAAATTACTAGCTATTAACATACAGCCGAAGCTACTGAACCTAGAATCTTGAATTATGCAGGTAGGTTCTTTGTATAGTGCAAATAAATATGAAGAAAGGGATCAGAAATGTCCACCCCCAAGAGGGAAAAATAGTACTCTAAAGTGATGATGTGTGTGTTCCTTAAGGCGCTCTAAGAGCGGTGCCTGTGCGAAAGTAACGATTCACATTGGATTTGAATCGCTGGAGATTATATTCGTTTACAAAAATATTCTCAGAAAACATTCCAAATAAACGCAGTTCTCCAAATTAAAGAGTTCTTGAACAGTGAATGTCGAGGTGTACTGAGTTGAACTCCAAAACGATGAGAAGCCAAAGTCCATCTCCAATCAGGCGGATGGCCCTTTTCTAGATGTGTGCATGTGTCTAGTGAATATCTACATTTTTTTGTTTCATTACATTTGTTTTATATAGTTATCTTTATCAGTTGATGAATTCGTCAATTGAAACTGATGGAAAGATATGATAACTGAATAGGTAAATTTGTTTTTACTGCTTTCTTTCATTCACGGACTTTTAGCTCTCACTAACAAAAAGCAACCGTTTGCATCTGTAACATGAAATACTCCATTCTACCGAAAATATGGTAGGGTCTTTTTATCAGGATAAAATAATATATATGATACATATAATATGATATTTTAGAACTGTCATTTTAGTGTTATCAAAAATTTTATTTCGATATAAACCGAATCTACCAAACCAATAAAAAGCATAGATAATTGAAATTTACTTGCGCGAGTCCTCTCACTGTTAATAGCGTTAGATCTAGAAGGTGTGCTGGTCTGACTGGATGTCGATGATTCCACAGGTGTGGGAATTTTTCCTTTGTTACTAACAAATCCAGGCTTCGACGGACTTTTGTTTCTATTTGCATTTCGTGATTCCGTTGGTTCAGGAAGTGGAAGTTTTTTTCCTCCTCCTTGATCTTTCGGGGTATCCGGAAAACTTGCTTTCTGTTGACTATTGTTACCTTTTTCGAATCTTGGGGGAATGGACTGCCCATGGGAAGGTACAGTCAGGTCTGGGGCACGAAGTGGAAGGGATGGTTTCGAATCCACGGGACGGATATCTGGACCACTGATCAATGTTCCCAGTTTTTGCTTGAAGGCGGCTTTATTCTGATCGTTGTTGACTTTGGGTTTCGGTTTTGGAGTTATTGGTTCTTTCAAATGGTTTCGTGTCGGTTTGGAAAACTCATGTTTCGGTTTGGTAGTGTGGTCCTCCAAAATCAAAAATGGATTTTCTTTCAGATCCTTTATGAAATTGAATAACACCTTTTTCTGACTTAGTGGAAGTTTCCATCTTATTGTTTCAAATTCTGTTAGATCCTGGAATGGGATTTGAAAGAGGTAATTCTGGAACGTATCAAATGATAGGATTTACTCACTATTAGTTTTTCTCCGGATATATCTTTATCGCTCAAAATTGCTGCCACTTGTCCGTGTCCTTTCTGAAACAAAATTGGAAATAATTCAAAATTTGTGAAGATATTCAAATACTTTTCCAAAGGTTCCCCTCGCATAAATAGGTACGAATGACAGTTTAATTTAAATTATCTCCTTTTACCGCTCAAAAGAGAACTGAATGATAGCAGTGGAAGCGGTAATTACTATGATGAATCTATAACTTTTTATGTAATGTTGTCAATAATCTCCTGAAAAAAAATAAGGTCAGCCGCCGCTGATCTTTACCGGTCGACTGAGACTTGGCCAAGATCTCGCTCAACCTTACTTGTATTCTCGATCCTTCTAAATGTCGCACCACTTCAAGACAATTCCAATCGGCTTTCGAACTCTTCCATCGAGATATATAAGCACTGCCAACAGGCAGCGGAAACTAGTTATTTGAAAAAGTGGTACAAAGTGAGCTATATATAGATATTTGGGTATTAGTATTGAGTTCAGTTTAACATTTTATGTCGTATTGGCGGTGCAGTAGTGATAAGCAGTTGAGTTTAACTAGAAAGGGTGATCAATTATTGTAGAACAAACGTAACAATAACATTATATACATTCAAACAATGTACTTTCATTCATTCGACGCAAAGTAAGATCTGAGGAAAAAAGTTTTTTTGATTTCATTCGTCTATATTCATACAAAAAATTGTGGAAAACTTCTGAAGGATGAAAGAAAACAATTCGGTTCAAAATGAACTCTTCACGAACATGTGTAGATCATGCATAGAAGTTACTTTCAGATAGAAACTGAAAGAAAATGCTCTCCCAAAACAACTTCTACATGAACATTAAATTACATGAAAAAATACTTTTGAAACAACTACTTTCATATGGATATTGAATTACACTAAAATCAGCTTCTCCTTTTGAGATTGTAATTCAACCATTGTTACGAAATTGAATTCGATATCATCTATAGGAACTTCTTTTATTGACGACTTGTTGATTTTTTGAAAATGCATGTTCACTGAGGATACACTATAAAAACTCACTTTTGTCTATTTTCCACAATAGTTTTATATTTGGTGACTAGTTTCGATCATTTCACCATTTTGTTCAATTCGTCACTCTATAAATACGAATGTGGGACAAATACATTTATTCGTTTCCTGAATCTTGAAAAGAAAAGTGCTAAGAAAATATTTTAAAAAATATAAACAGATAGTATATCACACAAATTATAGTGAGTCAGTGTTATTTTGTTTGAGAGTGCTGTAGAAAAGTAAGTACATTATTTTTTATTAAATTGTAGTTTTGTACTCGTAGTTAGCAAAGATAGAT
>WOGN01005723.1:0-12974 GCA_015342105.1 Leptinotarsa texana
TTCAAATTTCCCTGAAAAAAGATTTTATTACAAGGACAATAATAAGAGATAGGTAGATGATTCAATCATATAATCTGGTACATCACTGAGAGATTTGTTTACTTTAAAAAATACATATTCAACTTTTTTGCCAGTCTATAAAGAGGCAAAGAGAAAACACCATGCCTTAATTAAAGAAAAAAACAAAAAATATAACCAAGATAAGATATATGAAGCCCCTAATAAGAGCCGTGCCTCATGGAATGTGGTATCTGAATTAACAAATAAACATAGAACATACAGTGACATAAATATTAGGTTGGATGACCAGCTGATAGAAGACCCAGAAACTATCTCTTCCTTGTTTAATACTTTTTTTATCAACTGTCAACAATTAATATCAAAACTTAATTCATTGAAGTTTCTCTTTATCAATTTATGAACAGCTGCTAAATATATATTATGCT
This sequence comes from Leptinotarsa texana, assembly GCA_015342105.1. Lineage (NCBI taxonomy): Eukaryota > Metazoa > Arthropoda > Insecta > Coleoptera > Chrysomelidae > Leptinotarsa > Leptinotarsa texana. Next base: position 447 of record WOGN01005723.1, read on the forward strand.
CAAGTAGAATCAAGACTTAGGTATGGTATCTGTTTCTGGGGTGGTTCCACCATAGCAGGAAATGTTTTTATAGCACAAAAGCGAATTCTGAGGTGCATAGCAAATTTTTCTAATAGACAATCATGCTAGGCACTTTTCAATGAGTACGGTATTTTAACTTTAACATCAGTATGTGTTCAAAAATAAATCAAGATTTACAACAAATCTAAAACTTCACCAGCATGATACTAGAACCAAGAACCATTTTCACTTGTCATTATCTAGATTCAAAGTAACATCATGTGGACCAGAATACATAGGTCCAAAGAAATATAATCTCCTTCCAGATTATTTAAAGGCCTTGAATAGTTTTTCTGATCGAAAAATCATAAAAAAAAATATTTATTAGAACAATGTGTTTATGCTTTGCAGGAAATTTTTGAATAATGCAGTTATCTTAGTTTTAGAGCATGTGCCTGTCTTCCTCTTATCATTTCTTTTTTTATTTGTATTGTATTGATACTTCCTACATACTTTTATTGTCCTACTGGAAATAAAGAATTATTATTATTATTATTATTATCATTATTAGTATTAGAAAAAATAAAATAGTTTTTCTTTCGGTTCATAGCACACACAAGCCGAGCTTGTGTGTGCTATGAACCTTGGGGAATCACTTGACTCTATGAAGACTAAATACTAGACCAATAATAAACCCTTCTCTTTCCAGGCAAAATGAAACAAGACAAATCAAAAATATCGATATCATGGATTACAGTGGGTTATGACTCCTACGTTGTTTTTGTGATTGCTTAGATCAAATCATTATTGAGTTGTTAAATGACTCGTATTCAATAACACTTCTTTGTGACATTGAGCATGTTCAGTACCGGAACAAAAGCACTTGATGTTGTGCACTCCATCTTAGCATCGATCTTAGAAAACTAGGTAGGTAGGTCCAAAGTGACTACCATCAATGAGGGTTTATTGTGGATCACAGCTATTCCAGTTCATCACTTTCCAGGCACCTTTTCCACCTATATGCAATGGCGGAAAATCTGAGTTAGAAGTTCCAATAAAACTAGTATATTCTCTTGCATTTTGATTTTTGTTTGATTACCGTTGCGTGATATTTCATTTTACAAACATTATTCTTTGGTGTATTGAATCGAAATCCTAAAAATAGTATGTCCTGGGAAGGTGACAGTACAAGGAAAAACCTGAATATTTCTTCTCATTCTTTTCCTATTGAAAGAATATTGTCCAGATGAATGGCTGACCTATGAGGATATGCTTGAACTTGAGCTAACTCTGGATAGTCACTATACTGGCTGTAATAGCTTTGTGAAAAAGAAACATGGCACATTCAATCCATTTTAAATTAAAATAAGGTATTGTGAAACGTCTTGAAAATCAATATTTTCTAAGAAAATCTTTTTGTTAACATTACTCATTAGAAGTTTGAAATGAGAAACATCCACAATCGTGTTCTTTCAAACTAAAAATGAACCTACGTTCCCCATTCGATTTTTCTACAAGAAAATATTTTGAAAAACATTTTTCATGCTGAAAAACACAAATTGCCTCATTATTTGATAGAACCTTTATAGCCTCCTTCATAAAAATATAATTTTGAATTGGTCTTTGACATGCTGGCCTAGGAAATTGGAAGAGTAACAATCGACTTGAAAGGTATCGTAATGCCGATAAAATGGTGAAGGCTTTCGCGGTCAAGGTTTCCAGTGTCACTATTTTTCGTGTTCGAAGGCTGAGGATTTTTGAAAAAAAATTTCAGGAAGAAATTTCAAAAATCCAAGGCCTTCGAACCCGAAAAATAGTGACATCTACTCACGAATGAATCGTATGATTGTTTTTCATTTTCTTCCAGTTTTCAAAACACCTTGCCAGTTTTTCATAAAAATTTACTTTCTTCTATGGCTCTGGGTGTCTTTATCATCAATTCTCTCTGGGTTGAGTTCAATGTTTGTCTTCTCTCGTTGATTGTACTTTTCTTTCCTTGGTTATTCTCCATTCCAACCTTCAAATTTCTCTTTTACTCGTGAAACTTGAGGCTTTGAAGATTCTGAAACCTGGGATGGCTTATGGGTTTGCAGAAAGTATAGCCTTCACTGCACCGCCGTTACTTTGAGAGAATCTCCCATATATTCGTCATTATTTACTTTTCTGAGATTTCCATTCAGCTTATTATTCAAATCATACTGTCGATGCATAGACCAACTGTAAAATATTACTGCCAATAATTGAATGGCATCAGCCAATACTGGAAGAACATCCTTGTGCATATACAATTCCCCAGTATTTTTATGATATTCTCTTCGGGTTAACCAATAGCTGATAATCGAACCCCTATCTGCTTTTCAAGGTATTAAAAAAACTTTCCTTTCTTCATTTTGTGGAAGTTAAGATAATTTTTCAACTGTTTGTTCAACTAAGAGGAAGTTTAGCAGGTGCGATTTTCCCTAAATGGAGATTTATCCATGAAACTGAAACTCTGAAACTGAAGGGTTTTCTGAATTTCCTGGTCCCATACCTTGTTGAGGTTCTCGGGTATCCGCCTCTAATATCGGGTCTATTTCCATCAAGACTGGGTGGAAATATGTTACTACTGTTACTCTTTCTGATTGATTTTCATCAAAGTCTACAGTATGCAACGATTTTTCTATGAGGATGAAAAAATACATGTTAAGTATCTATGTGACTAGTAAGGGTGTTAGTGTCAGAAAGTGAATTATGTAATATTATGTGTATACATGTTTTCATAGCGAGACAATATGCGTATGTCCCCTTGTTAGTATGTGAGAAATAGGAAACGTTTCCAACTCACTCGAATCATTATGTATGTCTTTTCAAAGTTATTCGAATTGTCTTTGTAACGATTAAAATTTTCTCCACTTTCCCCCCTATTCTCTCTTCCTTTCCGGACTCCCTGTATTCAGTATGGCACACAACAAAGTAATGATTCACACTGACAGCGAGCATAGCCAAGCAGAACATGGAAGTTTTATGATTGATTTCTTTAAATATGTGCGATACCCAAATATTGTATACTACAGGGTAAACGTTACAGATACGAAGTGGAGAGTTAATCAATCCATATAATACAAACATTTCACTGTTGATCAATTTTTGTAAAAAATGGTTGGGAAAGCAGGAGAGGTTCTATATTGAAAATGAATACCTACAATTTCAACAACAATAATTTCAACTTTTGCAACGATCCTTACCTAAAGAGTCCTGAACTAATTCAACTGTTCGAAATCCAACTCGAACATTTTTTATGTCATGTTCAGATGATACTTCATTTGAAAAAATTACATTCAAATTATAAAGATCATGAGCTCCATATCCATTTGGCCACCAAGTATTGACGAATGACTACAAACAAAACCAGTTGATATGCGCCTATTTTGTTTAATCGTTTTATGAAATATGAAAATTTATTTTGCGTACCGTCTACTCACTTTAGATATCTGAACAGTTGTAGTAACTACAGTTTCGTTGTAGGTGTTCATAACTGCATCTACATGATTCACTTGCGTCATCTGGAGGTCTTTCAAGGTAAGAGTATACATTAAAATTCCAGTAACAGTCCCCTTTTTATTATTTGCCAAATAGGTGTCAAAATTCAAAAGCCAGTAATCACCATCTTCCGATTCGGTAACATCAGTCACGATGTATCTTATGACAGATTCATCAAAACTCTCTATATAAATATCTTTCCTGGAATAAAAATTTAATTCTTTCATAATCGCTAAAATTGTTGAAACTTCAAAACTCACCAAATACCAACGGATGGGAAAGACGGTCCCCAATCCCAGGAGAAAGAAGCTTGCATCTTTCTAATCATATTAACATGACATTCTCCTCTGTACGCTGCGTCAGGACAATCCGGGGGAACATCATATAATTTAGATTGTTGTTCTGCAAGTCTTGCAGAAACTTCTATCGGCGATAAAAACTGGACCTCAATCTCATTATTACCGACCTGAAAAATATTGTTCAAAATAGATTTAACAATGTGGTTTTGTTGTTTGAGATATGAGAGACTGAAGCGGATTGAAGGTGGCTCAAAATGGAGTTCGACCTGATAGGCAGTAGTTCTCTAAGTATAGTAGAGTTGTCAAAGGTTACAGGGTTTAGTGCAAGTTCGTATGTCTACGCGTTGGACTATTCGATTATTGTATAGCAAGTGAAAGTAGACGAGTTGATGATGGACTGGGGCAGCTCCATAGTACCCGAGCAAAAAGATAGTTTGGTATAAAAGGGATTGTGAAACACAAGCCATTCTATGAACATTTCAGGTACGAGAGATCCTCGCTGGAGTGCCACAGGGGGCTGTCCTCTCTTCCACGCTGTACTCTCTCTATACCAGTGACCTTCCGAAGTCCGAACGTGTGAAGATATCTCTCTACGCCGATGACAGGGCTTTTCTATGGATTGAGCTCGAGATCGTCTACATGCAATGTGTATCGAGCGCTGGTATCTCGAATGGAAAATCCGAGTGAACCCAGACAAGACTCAGGCGATAAACATAGGAAGAACGATATCTTCTCCGGCAAGAGAAGTGAAGAAGAGAGATCGACTGGTAAGCGCGGGTAAAGTACCTCGGTCTTCTAATAGACCGTAGGCTCACCTGGAACCCGCACATCACAACACACAAGCCTGTCATCATGGATGCTTCAGGCGTCTGGGGACAAGGACAAGGTTCCGTCTAATATATCCATTCTGGAGTTACGGATGATTGTAAATGCTCCGTGGTTCGTGCGGAACGAAACCATCCGCAGAGATTTGCAGCTGCCTTCCATTCAGCAGTCCATTCAGTCGAGGAATCGGCGAGTTCTCGATTATGCGAAAACTCACGATAATCCGTTAGTTAGGGAAGCTGTAGACTATACTATAGAAGGTCTCGACACCCTGTCGAATGAAGCCCTCATGTTCCCCGATAACGGATGAACAATTTACTCATCCACTCACCCCAGCCAGGCAGGGGTTCGAAATCAAGCTGACTTTGGTAAGCCATTCTATTGGGTCAACTATCGCCGTGATGTTGAAGAATGATATTAATGATGTCACATTTTCTTTCCAAAGAAAGGGTCTACAAGTTGATGAAAAATGGTGATTATATGTCCGGCACTCTTGCGAACGGCTGGCAGCAAATATTCTTTTTCCGTGACTGACAATGAAGTTTTTCTAAATGTCTTGAAATTATTAGTGTTTCGAATTAAGAAAGTGTTGCAGTAACAGAGGCGTTTCTCGAGAACGTAGTCGTCAGACATAGAGTGGCCTCAGAATTGCATTTCGATAATTCAGGGACGCAATTTCGAGTCTGGACTGTGGCAAGAATTTATGCAAAATTTAGGAATCGAAAATAGCATTTCATTCACTTTCAAATGAAGGGTCTGCCCATACTTGGTTCATAAAAACAAAAATACAAGGTGGTGCCCTTATTTACTATATGGCGTACATCAACAGGCTATTCTATATCGATGCTCATTTGGCTGGTCTTGCAGTTACTTACAAAAAAAAAATGCATATCGATATCATCGAGGAAAGCAAAGAGAAGTTGGAAAGATGCAATGATTCATCATCACTTCGATTAAATAGTAACTAGGTGAAAAATATTTCAGTAGAAATCATGCTGAGCAGTTGTATCAACCCCAACAAAAAAATAGGTCTTGTCCCAAGCTATAAAGAAGATGGTAACTTGAAGAAGGAAAGAGTAATGGATTAACTGAAAGAAAAGGATCCCATCTTTCAACGGAAATATCCTGTTTCGAGAATATACTGGAAAAGATGTTAGGTGAGATTGAACGTATATGTATATGGTTCTATTCATATGTTATATAATACAACTATTGAAGGGCAGTTTGTCTCAGACAGATTCAAGTCTATTCATACTTGGTCATAAAAAAATAATTACCTTCAATTGATCCTTTACATCAAATATATAACGAACAAACATGTTTCTGCTCTCACCCACTTTTTTACCATTTACAAAGACATTGGCGAACGTATCCAGACCTTCCAAAACTAAATTAACGTTCTCTTTGTTCAATGTATTTGCATCAACTGAAAAAAATGGCTACATTTAATTCAATTATTGATATGAACTATTTGGATAAATGAAATAAAAGGACCACATGATCACTTTCGTCAAAGCTACATCTTCATGATAAAGAATAATACTTCTTTTATTTCTAACTTTATATGTAACCTCTCTGATGAACAAATTTTGTATATATATTCACAATTTATCGCTTTTCTGAAGCAAGTAAAATGCATGGAATGAATACGCGAACGATCGTCGTTTTTGTTTTTTCTTTTTTATACACTCATAAATATCTAGTACATATAAAAAGTTAATAAATATCTAGTACATATAAAAAGTTCAAAATCCCTCATTAGGCAATATACAATGTTATTTAGGAAACATATAGCACTAGGAGATAAAGCGTTTTGTAAGTAACTCCTAGAACAGACTGTCAACCACATAAGCGACTTGGAAGCAATGTTTCTTTTCATTTCACTTGTTATTTCTTCTTCAAATGCAAAAACTGTAAAAATCTTAGAAAATCTATTCTTCCATTTTTTTATTGCGGCTCCCCGATTTTACACTATACCAAATAAACCTAACTTCATAACGAAGCCATTCGGTGAGTGATCTTTCATGTCAGTTGGCACAAGTGGTACTCTGCAAAATGCTAAAACTCTGATCGGGTTCACGATGGGATAAACACAGAATACGTTCTATACTACCAGTGGCCGAATCTAGTGAGAACCTCTCCGGTTCTGTCAAGAGTTGGAGACATGAGTTGGAGATATGGAAGATAGTTCGGGTCATTTATTCGACGTCCTTCTCCTCTGAAAATTCAGATTCGAGTTTTTGGTTACTCCACAGTTCATAAGTTACCGTGACAAGGCTTTTTACGATGAGAGAACGCCCGATTTTCGAAGGTTAGTGTAGTGACACTGGCTTGAAGTCATGAATCCGTTTGGATGAGTGACAATTATAAACATACTTCAGGATGAGGCGTCAGTTGGGAGAATTTTCACCTATATAGGTAACACCTCACCTTTCAGGGGTATTCTAACGTCCACCGCTCAGGACGGCGTAGAATACTCCAGTGATATGATGATAACTCAAAATTATGTCACGAAACGTTAATTCTATTAGGTTGTTTCAAAAGTTTTGTCCGTTTGTATGAATCTACTTTGAAGTGTAATATGTCACTTAATTGTTATTCTTAGTGCACTTTTGTCAACATAACACAAGTCGATTAATTCCATTAGCATAAAAATTGGGCGCTCGATGGAGTCGACGAAGGCCACTTTCCCCTGGCCCAGAATGACGAAGGTTCTACCAGTGAGAATGTTATCGAAGCGCTTAAAAAGATGACATTCGGTTGGCAGGAGGTCTGGGGAGTATGGTGGATGAGGTAGAACTTCGACGCTGAATTCGTTTAATTTTCGGACGGTGATTTGTGAAACTTGTGGATGTGCGTTATCGTGGAGCAGGATCAAACCTCTTCTGTTGACCAATGCTGACTGCTGCTGACGGTGCATTTCGTCGATTTCCTAACTGTGCTGTGATGGTTTGGCTCGGATCCAAAAATGTATAGTGAATCACACCAGCCGCTGACATCATACGATAATCATGGCGTTTTTTGGTAAGTTTTCGCCTTTGGAAAGTTCCTGGATGGCTCATCTACTGTCTTGAATGTCTCATCTTATCGTAAAGACGATCCACTTTTCTTCACACGTGACGATTCGATCCAAAAAAGGATTGTTTTAGTTGCGCAAAAGCAAAGACGAACAGACTTCGAAACGCGACAATTTCTGTCGATAGAGCTTTTGGCGTTTTAAACTATCAAAAACTGCTTGGAAGCTGACGATCAGATCTTTCGCCATCCAAAGCACCGTTTGTGATGGGTTAGTCTCCACTAGGGTCCTCAAATCCTCGCCATGGATTACTGTATGTTAGCCACTTTGAAGCTCATCTTCGAGGTTAAAATTTTAAGAACAAAATTTTGCACAACAATGTCGAAACAACGTCATTAACAGTATCATTGCCAAATGCCCCGTTAATTTGTCGGGCTGTTTCGGCAGCGTTTTGGTTCAACTGGAATTCGTAGAGAAAAAATGGCCGAAAATCAAAACTTGGAAAAAATGAACAGCATCATATAGACTACAAAATTTTCTATCATCAGTATATAACACGGCACAGTAGAACAAATATTTATTGAGATAGGTATGCAGCTACAAAAATACCATTCATTTTTGACGATTGAAAAACATTGTTTCAGTGCGGTTGCAACCATTGACGAGTAATCTACCAAATAAAACTCACCGCTAAAATTTCTATAATATGTCCAATTCAGTCTTGGAACCCATTTTGTTTCACTGTCTCCATAACCAAAAAAAATATCGCCAATAATATTGTTGTTCATCAAGTCGCTATAAATACCACCTGGGACAGTAGCTTTGAGATCTTCATATTCTGCAAACAAAAATATATTTCATATAACAAAAGTCGAATAAAAATTAAGTTATGTCATTTGTAAACAAAAGAAAATATTCGTCATTGAAATCGGTTTTATTTTTTTAACGATATTCTCTTCCGTAAAGTTCGGTACACTTATGTGACATAATATTTTTTCCAATGGCTAACTATTCAATTTTTTTTCAATATTCAATAAGGTCGCTACTCACTAAATCAAAGAATTATTGAAAAGTGTACTTCGATGTGTGTTGGAGTTGATCTATGAAGCAATGGCTAACTATGATTTACCATGTACTTCTGGCCGCTAGATTCAAATGGCATAGGTCGCTGAAACAGTTCCCCTGATGTAAATCACCAACCTTCATTTGGTGTTCCAGACTCCAATAAGGCGTGTTGCATTTGTAATCTCAATTTCATTCTGAGAGAAAGTGGACCTCAATCAATAGTTATGCCAAATTGAAAAGACCACAGATTTGGGAGAAACATCTAAACGACTCACCAAGCTCCATATATGTAGTGTACTACATAATCTACAGCGGTAGGTCAACCTAATAATTTGATGATACGAGAATGGTTTGAAAATTTTCCGGCCTAACAAAGATACAAGACCAAGGATTTTTTCATTCTTCAACATAGTCTACTTTCAACTCTACATATTTCTCCCAGCGATGCTCCCGTCTCTGTAACCCGTCCAAACAGTACTCGAGCGCAATTTTTAGATGAGGAAACGAAAAGAACTCGCTAGGGGCTATATTTGGTAAGTAAGGCGGATGGTCATGCAGTTCAAACCGTAATTCGTGGATTTCTGCTATGGCAACCACTGAAGTAAGAGACGGTGCGTTATCTTAGTTAAACAGGATTTTCTTTTTCTTCAAATGTAGCTGTTCTGCCTTCAGTTTCTCAAGTAATAATGCGTAGTATGCTTCTGTTATGGTTTTTTCTTTTTAAAGATAATCGATTGGAATAATTCCATGACTATCCCAAAAACAGTCGCTATCACTTTCCCAGCCGAAAAAACAGTTTTTGTTTTTTTAGCCTGTTGCAGTCCACTATTTGGACTGTATAATGATGCATCCAAGTTTCATCTACATTCATTATTCGGCGCCAAAACAAAACGCTCCTAAACAAAGCTTTGAAAATGTTCATTCGAACACGTTTTAAGTCTAACGTGAGCAAACGCGGCACCCAATGCGCAGACAGCTTTCTCATGCCTAAAAGTAGATTCATAGGCTTGATTGCGTAGGCGTATTTATTTATTTAATTGATACATAAAATTTCAGAAAATAAGAATGAAACACTAACGATGAGACGGATATAAAGACAGTAATTGCAATACATGAAGTAAAGATTGTGTATAAAATAGCATATCTAAGTGACTTACCTCTTGTGTTATGCTACAAAGTAATACTAATTGATATTAAATTACAGTTGTGTACGGAGAGTTAGGAAACAATTTAGTGGCAGTGTAACCATTGGTGTTCTAATATTTTGATAAATTCAAAGTAATTTTCTAAAATATTTTTTTTATTCTATAGAGAAGGTTTTATAATTTTTAATGCGTATTATCCTTATGGGTTAAAATATTACAAATTTAAGGTAGTGTGTAAGTTAAAAAGTGATGATAAATATTTTTATTGAATTTTGGAGTGGGTAGCAATTCGTTCGTTGTAATTCTAGTAATATAAACTGTGGGAACCTAATTATGAAATGTTTTGTTTTTGAAAGCATACATAAACTATAAAAGTACCTATAATGTGGGAATATTATTAAGATCTTCTAAATACATAAGATTAGTGTGATATCACATTTTTTTATTCAAGATTATTCTCAGAATATAATTCTGTTATACGTTTAGTTTTGCCTTTCAAAAACAAATATTTAATGACAGCTCGATAGTCCATTTTGTTCATTTTCATATCATTTTCACATCAACTCACTCAAACGACTGTTACATAACAACTGCGCATCTAAAATGGCTGAAACTTTGGTGAATAACTGTCGACAGATGAACAACACTTTTATCTTTGTATCTATATACAAAGCTTTTATATAGGAGTGCTGCTATCTTAATGTTGAACTCGGAAACTTTTCAAACCATCCTCGTATATGTGTTATTCCCTCATTGGGGTGTTCATAGCAATCCAAACTTGGTATTCAGATCTATGAATCAAATATTTGCCGAAAATGGTGAAAAATGAAACTCAAAATTTCTATCGAAAAGAAATAGAAATTCAAAAACACGGGGATAGTTTCAGTAGAAAACAAAAGGCCATGAACATTAATAAAATCTGGCTACCTGTCCTCAAAGGTACACACAAAGTCAGGTAATCCACTTATAATAATAGTTTAGATTAGATCAGATTATCCGGGAGCTGGACAAATCTATTGTGATGATCCTTGGTTGTCAGAGCTCATTGTCTAGCTTGATCTCTTTGATGAGACTGCGTAGCCTTGACACAGGCCCCTTCATATATCTGGCAGTCTCTGGTTTCTCTTCCACGCATCTTGCGTGTCTCGGCCTTGCTATCGCTGAGACACTTATAATAATATAAAATCAGAGTCAGATATCAGCATCGTAACTACTGCGTTCGGAACAACGGAAATAACAACTCTAGCACAAACTCGGGCACTGCGACCGTTACCACCTCGTCTTTGATAATGTCTACCAGAGTAGTAGACGAAACGTCAGGCATAAAAACCTGCAGAGCACGGTCAATAAACCCGGAAAATAGCTTTCACACAAATATCGTAGATGTTGGTTACTGATTTCCAGAAGCGTTCAGAACATTCATACACGGTGTTTCAGGCAAATGCCCTAATGTTATGGGATACCTCGACTTGTCGTAGACCATTTTTATGAACCTAATAAAAAAAATCTCCCGATTTAAAAAAACATAAATGTGGATCCATTAACTACCAAGTAATCTTTGACTTGAAATCCTGAATAAATTCCAAGTTCGTTTTTAAATTGTTAGCCAAAAGAAACTTTTTTCAAGACCATATATACAAGTTAGTTATCTTTTGGTCTGAATTCCATCTGTAATATTCAAATTCGACAAAAAATAGAGCGGGGCAATTCTGTTTAAAAAATAATGTAACGAATCTGAGGCCTCCCCTGACCGATAGGCCAGCTGACTCATCGAACAAACACATGACCTCACCTCAAAAGAATGCAGTCAGGAATGGTCGGTAAAATTCTAGTACCGAACCGACTACAGAATTATCGAAAGGATCTTTACCGATATAAGCCCGTCTTCCCGACCCAAGAGGGCAGTTCAGAAAGTGACTCGAGCGGCTTAACAAGAAATTCAATTAGTGGAAATACATTAAACGTTAGTCGCTAAGTGTTGTAATAAATAAATTAGTTTTTTTTTTGTGGAATATTGTTGGAAATAAATTTGTTTAAAACACTGAATTCTTTAATTTGTTACAATAATGTGAGAAATTATACTATCCAAACCAGATCGTGCAACCCTAATTGAAATTTCCAGATTTCAAGGAAACACCTTCATATTATGTGATGTCTATAGCCGAAATTAAAATATTGAAATGACATCGTCTTTTTTGTTTGAAGGTGGTTGACAATGTTTCATGGTGTATTTCATCAGTTCGGACTTCCATTGTCTAATCTAATAAAAATTGATTTGAAAAACCTGAAAAAAACAATTAGCATAATCTGTGGCTTCCCTAACTAAACTGGACTTATTCCTTCGAGATCTGACTATTTATATGGTCGCTCGAGTGCATTCACCTATCCCCTCTTCACTTTTTTTCAGCTTCATTGGTTTTTAGCGGGAGATGACCGTTTGGTGGGAATTGGTCGTTTTCCCTTGATTAGAGGTTTCCATATGTTACGTATCTCTACGCTAGCTTGACTAAATGCATTGTTGGACAATACGCGGCTTCTTTGAATTTTCTCCTAAACCAGTGTTCCTCTTTGTGTTATGTTGATGAGTCCAAACATGCTCTGCTATTCCGGATTTGCTGGTTTCTCCTCGCTGCGTGTGTTTCTTTGTGCACATTGCTGT
>WOGN01005724.1:0-11446 GCA_015342105.1 Leptinotarsa texana
TTATTGAATAAATTGATACTCAATTGAAAATAAATGATTAATGAATAAAATATTTAAATATAATGTATTTGTTGATAAAAAATTAAAAGTATTTATAATTATTTATTAAGTAATAATTTATAAACCTCAAATGAGCTGATTTCGATGGAAACAACTAGTTTCAAATAATATTTAATCTGCGCTCGCGCTGCCCTCTATCTTAAAAACGATTCAACATATGGAAAACTTTAATTCTCTACAATATCGATAATGAATACAATTAGCATATAACCTATTGTAAACAAAATATTGGAAAAAAAACGTGCAAAAATTGTTTTTTTTTATTTTTGACCCCCCAATTTTTGAAGTTGCGGCCGTCGACTCATATGTGAATTTTGAGAATTATTTAATGGTGCCAAAATACCAAGTTTATGGGCAGGTACCAGATGAGAAAGGCAACTCAAAATAAGAGATACTTGCCCTAAATTTACATGGCTGATTTTATATACAGTGCATTTCTTTAATGTCCCCGCCCCCATTTTATTTTTTGAACGGGCCAACTCAAAAAATTCAAATTTGAGATGATGAAATTAATGCATGAATACTTTATTTCGAAGTGAAATTGACAGATGAAACTTTCAAGGTGGCGACTGGACGTCATCTAGAAAAAAAAATAAATGGAAAGAGTGGTCTTGAGGTACATCTTTTTGAAGCTCCTGACAAATGCTTCACAACCTTCGAATATAGTTTGAAGGTGATTGAAAATGTTTTGTGGTGTACTTTCATCAGTTCGGACTTCTATTGTCTAATATAATATAAATTGATTTGACAACCATGAAAAAAATTAAAACCGAAAATAACAGTTTTATCAAACACATAACTGAAATTACAAAGAAATAACATACAAGCAACAACCAAACAGGTAAAAATTGAAATATTGATTGAAAATTACAAAATTAAAAATATTATCAACAAGAAGGTCAAGAAGAAGAAGAAGAATTTGGAAGTTACATCTCGGGTAATTAAATTTCACTACTTTTTTCAACTATAATTGCTTTTGTCTTTCCAATATCTGCTAATATCCATTATTTTGAAATTGTTTCAAATGAAACAGGATCAAAACTGACCCGTGGAATGGGCCTACTGGAAAAACCACGTTAGAAAACGCGCTAAGTACACTAACTCATAGTGGAAACGTGTGCATATTATTACGATTACAACTTTTACAACTATAAGAATCGTTATATTTCAAAAACGGTGGCTCGCAGGAAAATAAGTATCGATACAATTTTTGTGGACAATTTTTTGGTCTACAATTTTTGTAAATTGTAAAAGTATTTTTATGTTAAAACTTAACGTTTTGCTGTGAATTTTCAGCATGGTCGGTATTTAGGTAGCTTCGACTGCCTTAATTGACCGGAATAAGACAGAGAAGTCAATGTTCAAATATCAAAGACGAACGAGGCTCTGCGAGGTGGTCAGTTGCAAAGTCAAGCTTTGACATCGACCGCCGACGAGATTCGTCATTTACACTGCGACTTTCACTGCGAAATAACTAGTTGACATTTAGAGCCCAAACACAACGCTTTTTTTTTCATCACCAGACAGCGCTGTCTCGATAGGTCAGTCGTGCTATGCTGAACCACAAATGCGTTGCTTGATTCAACTGGCAAGGCCAGAGGTAGTAAAGTCGATGGCATCTTAGCTCACAAAGACGACATCTGTAGGATCTACTGAGAACTCAAAATAAACTGCCATATCATCATCAATTCATATTTACTTTGATGACGACCTTTTTAATCATCATTTTCGAACAGGTTGGCAGTATATCAAACTATATTTGCAATGATCGGTTAGTGAAACGTGATAGTGTTTTGGGAAATAATCAACGTCGTATATTTAAAAAGTATTTGAAACTCTGTCCTGATAAAATTGATTTTCCGTTGCTCTGAAAATTTTGAAATAGAACAACTGCCAAAGTTCGCAACTGATTTTACAATTCTCAGAAATGAATAGAGCAAACATAATGAAATAGGTACTCAAATAACAACCTTCCAAATCATTCTGAAAACGACACAGTTCAAAATGATTCAAAAGAGATTTCAGGCAAAACTCTAGGTCGAAAAGAAAATTGTGTATAAATGAATTTCTTAGCAATCGATTCAAACGCCAGATCAGCATAGAGAGTAGGTTCAGAGAGTTTATTGTGCCATTCAACCATCCAATTTCATTGAAAGCCTTGTTGTCACAAGCGTTCGAATGAGGAAATTTATTTGTTGAAATAGATTCGGTTTTAGAACCGATATTTTCAGTTCATTTGTTAGTGATTTCAAACAATTATTTTTTCAGAATGACTTTCGAAAGTTGTAACATATCAGAAGGGCAGTAGGACCCAAATATTGAAGAAAATAATGATTATGAAAATGTGAAAACATTTTGTTATCCGATATGAAAATGAATCAATAAACGGGTAAGTGCAATATCAGTTTTATGCCGACCACTCAAATAGAAATGAAATAATAGATGAGAATGGATATGCATAATCGGTTTCAGATAAAAACTGATCTAATCCTTCAAGAATGTCCATAGGTCACTTTCTCTCCATTTCATTTTCGGGTTCAGTACATATCTTGGTTGGTTTGAAGGTGGTTGTTGACAATGTTTTTTGGTGTATTTCATCAGTTCGGACTTCCATTGTCTAATCTAATATAAAATGATTTGAAACCCTGAAAAAACAATTACAAAATTTATAAGGTTAACCTGGTTAGGACTGATTAATTTTTGGGAAAGAAATTTATTGGCTTTCTACTATTCCATCTTGATACAAAAAAAGATGTGAGAATCTTCCAAAGAAAGGAAGGAAGCAATCAATTTGAAAATGAGTAACTTTATACAGGGATGTGTAAGTCATGCAAAGAAGTAACTTTCAGACACAAACTGAAAGAAAGTCCTCCTGAAACAGCTACTTTCATATAAACATATATACACGAAAGAAAAAAATCTTTCGAAACAAATACTTCTCTATGAACACTGAATCATACAGAATATTCTTTTCTCTACTCAGTTTGTATTTCAAACATTCGTTGTGGAATAAAATCAGATATGGTTGTTAATGTTGTGGAAGGTTGAAAATATTACATAAAAGTACCGAAATATTCCGAGGAGTTAGTTACAAAAGTTAATTTTAAAAAATAATGATATGTAAACAATAAAATTCAAGATGAAATAATGAAGATAAATGACGTAAAGAAATGCAAAAAAGAATATTTATTTCAAAATAAACTACGTCTCACGATATTTCAATTGTTAATATCCACAATTGCCTTCGGTTGCCTGGTTTCAGTAAAAAGCATTTTTTTCAATGACCGTGCAATTCAATACTCTTTTGCGACGCGCGTTTAACCCACCAAGTTAGCGTCTTCAAGAGGTAAAGTTATCTCAGGCACTCAAATAGCTGTTTGAATTTCTAATAGTGAACTGTCGTCTTGCCCTCTCGTCCTGTGACAGCCTCGCAGATTGTGACCCTCATTTCCTTCTCAATTTTTATTAATTGGCGAAGGCAATGGGAACGATTGTCGAGTCGCAAATATGTAGGCCAACTAATGATTTTCATAAGTACTAGAGTACTTAACCTTTCACTTGATAAACTGTGAAAGTATTCCTAAACAAAATAGTGAACTAATACCGTTACATAAATTATCAGTATATTTGGTTATGTTATCCGGTTATCTCTTGGCTTGATCAGTAATATTCAGAGTAGATGGGAGCCAGTGCAATCGGTTCCTTTTTGTATCTCACCAATTTTGCAAGACACAAAAATTAAAAACAACCTAGTCTCAAAGCTCATTTGTCTCAAAACCATCATAAAAACTGTCCAGTAATGAACGTTTCATAATTTGTACTGGAGTAAATTTTGGATTGTTTTTCTAACGGACGTCCCTATACTGCTTCTTATACAGTTGTTGATTTGGATGAGCTAGTTTAAATTTTGGAATAACGAATGATGTGAAAATGATTACACCTTTATCGTATCTCAAATAAATTTCTGAGGCATAGGTCATCATTGCGGAACATATGAAGATCAACACTTCATTGTCAGATTTTCACTGGACAGTTTACAAAACCGCAAACAATCGCAACATTTGTTTCGCTATACGCTGGTCTCAATCGTTTTCATACAGTAAGAATATGCTTGAGAAAGCTTTCCCATAGCGAAACATGTGTTGAGATTATTTCCGTTTTGATACAGTATGAAAACGCTAGAGGAACCTACTGTATAAGAAAACGTGTCACGGTTCTTTGTGGTTTTGTAAACTGTCTTGTGAAAATGTCAGAATGAAGTGTTATTTGGATACGTTATAGATTTTCATCAAGTATTGGCCAATTCCATAACATAACTTCTTTTATACAACCCAAATTCGAAAAATTTAATATTTGTAAAATATTGGTCGATAAAATTTGAATTTCTCTAAGTCACTTCACTACCAATGTTGACACCAATTATTAAAATTTCCTGCATCAACATTTTTCCTTCCATTATAACGGAACGAGGAAGTCAAGAGGATTAAATATGGATATTAACGATGTGAGGAAGCTAAGAGCATATTGAGATTCAAAACATCTTCCTCTTTGTTGGAGTTTTTCCAGCACAAATGATATTAGTCTATCCTGGGTACCCCATTTTGAAATAAAGGTGGTTGTCGGAGCGGCCTTCACACCAGTTTTCACCATAAGTAACAGAATTTGAGAATACTTATCATATATTCCTTTTCGTTGTGGCTATCTTTTCAAAAAATTCACCACATTCCTGCACTATTTCATTTTCATTCTCATAGAAAGCACACCCACTTAAAACACCTTGTTCAATTTTTGTAATACTATTCTTTGACACCATGAAATTTTCTGTCATCTGATTCTCCAGAACATTTGTAATAATTTGATGATTTTAGTCATATATTCTAGTGAAGTTAGAATAACTTTCTCTGTATCTCAGCATTTTCCTTACAAAGATGTGACCAATCGAATAAGATTGTCTTCGTCAGTTAATTCATATTGTGCCGTATGATATTTCATTTTCTTCTCCACCTCTTACAAAAAATAACTTTTATTGGAACTTTTATGTATGCGGGTATCAAACTCACATTTTTCAAATTTGATAATGAAATTTGGAACAATCATGAAATACAAATCAATTCAGAGAAGTAAGATTTTTAAAAGCATAGTCCAAGAATAGGTATCAATTTGTTTTGGAATCCTCAACACACTTGCGTGAATACATTTCAGAATTTTATAAGTTTTTCAAATGATTTTTAGTGTTATTTTCAGACTTTCCCATTATTAATCAATGCAGTTCTATGTTTTCTTTGAAAAAACTAATTTTTTCTTATTCTTCCTTCTCATCAATTTTTGCTGTTCTTTCAACATATTGGACCTATTGCTAGTAACTAATATTTTGTTCGAATCCACTTTCATGACTGAGGTGTTCTCAGGTACATATTCAGTATCATAAACTTATTAAAAAACATTGTGGTTGAAATCGTCTCCTCAAAAATACCATTTCCATAAAGTGATATTTTGTATCTAGTTTGTCATCAAGTTTTACAACATTTCTGATCAGGAATTATTTTCATCAGAGTTGTCTTTAATGCACCTACTTACTGCCTGTTCACACATCATTATCATCAACAGCGTCATCTTGTAACTTTTTCGGTGTCATTACATGTTTTAATGAAAGGTCTGTGAACTGCTTAATCCTTTGCATAAAATAGTTTTTCAATTAGAGAGTTTTGAATAAATAAATAAAATTAACAAAAATATCTATATATATCGAATAATTTGGAATCATAATCAAATAGTATGTATTATGTCTTAAAATGAATGGGCAGCGTTTTCGATGAAAGCTACATGGCTTCACCAGGTAGCGCCACCGTCCAGACTTTGTACGGATAACATCATTATATGATGTTATCCGTACAAAGTTATCCGTTATCCAATTGACACAAAGTATCAATGAATCATACACATAAACCTTCCTCTTTTAAAACCGGATGAAAATCCATTCACTTGTTTTTAAGTTCATCACGTCCAGTTAGACGGCAATCGTACATGTACCTGAAAAGTAACATTCACGTTCCTCGTTGTACGGCTACCCTACAATAGATGTCGCAACAACACACAGTCATGGCGCGGAAAGAAAATGAGTTGAATGTGTTGAAATAAAGAGAAGTGTTTCACGGTTTTATTATTACAGAAATTGAATAGATGAGGGAATTGTCTTTCTTCTAGTATCCCCAAAATTTTTACCAATAGGTATAACAACAGTTCATTTTTATTCAGTATACTCATTCTAGGACAATTCGGTTTAACGTTTCGAATTTTTTGACATCTTCGGGTCCTATAATATTACAAAAATATAAGTAAACAGAAATGTAGACATGGGAGATTGTGTATATGAAAGAGCCAGGCTTTGAAAGAGCCGATGTGATTATCTACCACTTACCAGGATCTTACCATAATTTGATTTTAATGTTTGTATGGCAACACTGAATAGCTGTCATCCACAAACATTTAACACTTCTGCGAAAACGAATGTCGTCGGTAGACCACATCAAAGATTTTAGGACCACTAAATTTCTTTTACAAAGAAAAGTGCAGCATGAGTTGATAAAATTGATATGTTGTATTATTAGTTATATATTTAGCATCATTTTACGACAATATTGATGTAATAATGTTCACGCAGAATAGCTGTATTTTGAGGTCACAACTTAAATGACAAAATGTTTTGAAAGAGCCACTTGTGGAGGCTTTGAAAGAGCCGGCTCCAGGATGCAGTACTATTTCAGCTCCTTCTAAAATCATCGCTGATAAAGGGTCAAAACAAATTGGACAAGTCACTTCTGCTGATATTTCCATCACATTGTAGCCATAGACTACAACCTCTGGATGTTGCGGTTCACGGCCTTTTAAAACAAGATATTGAATAGTCATGAACGAGTGGATTGTGATTCAAGACTGATATATAATCGATTTTCACAGAAATGAGCAATTCTACAGTTTGATAAGATTTATATAACAGATAAATAGTTTATTAAGTGATTTTGATTTGCTTAAAGACTGTTTTTTTTGTAAAGAGGAACCCGGCTCTTTCACAGCACATGCCCAACTCTTTCATACACATGTTGCTTTGAAAAAGCCGATTTTTCTTTTTTCTTCAAGTTGCCATATTACTAATTTCTGTCATGGTATCTCATTTTATTTTCATTGGATAACCATGACTAATAAACTAATTATTTTAAAAAAGCAATTTTATTCAATAACCATCACCTGACGTTAACTTTTCTTGATACTTTCGTACACACTCTCCCATATAATCACACGTTAAAAGATAAGATCTCGTTAGTCCTTAGCTCGCACAAGATTCGACTTCTGAGAGTTGCCATTCATAGGGGTGCGATAGCTGGTTGACGAAAAAAAACATATTTTAAACATATATTTGTGAGTCACTTCACTCACAATGAATTTATTTGAAAAAAATTGTGTTGGCACTACATGCTATCAAAGTCAATTTGGAAATTATCTCATAAAATCTGATTATCTTACTGAGCCTATGAAAATGAAATAAAAAAACAACTTGTAACAAGTTCAAGAAATAAGACGCAAAACTTTTCAAATCGAGGTTGAATGAGAGAGGTTACGCTATGTTTTTCAAATTGTTGTATATATGAGATAAACTTTAAAGCTCACTTCGACTATTATTCAATACAGGGGAAGTCAAAACTTCGGCACCAATTTTTCAGTTTATTTTGTTAACAAGGATACATCAAAATAGTCATAGTGCACACTGAGCTTTCAGGGTGGACTGTTTGATTTTTATCTAAATGTAAGGAGTAATCTAAAATGTATCTAATTCTTGAAGATAGGAAAAAAAAGTCATTGAATCAGAGCAATAACGATTTTTTATTTATTGTTTGGAAAAGGCAGGTGACAAAATAAACAGCAATTTTGAACAGCAAAAATCAATAAGAGATGTTGGTTTGTTATAATTGAGCCATTTCTCGACACTTCGTCAGATAACATAAATCTAAGAGAATGAGATCTGGGAACATGTCAGTCCCTCCACAAATGTATCAATTTTGTAATTTCTCTTGAATTTCAATGAAGATTCTGAACAGTTCTGGTCGTACATCCTTGGCTCAGCATATCGGACTGCATATAATCCACTGGTTAAATGCCGCTTATGTAAAATCTGTCCTAACACCATCTCGCTTATCAAATCGCCATTGAATTGCAATTAATTGAAATTGATATATCCTGGAAGTTCACCAGTGTCTTCAGATTTTTGTTACCTGCAGGAATGTTAAAAAAAGAGGTCTACTATGGGAAATCAACGGCAGTGGTGAAAATAGAATCAGATACCAGTTTATACTACTTTGATTTAACGACTTCAAGTGTAAATATATGAATTTATTCAATTTTCATTACAAGGATCAGTCAATATCAATTTGAACAATCTCAACAAATTCAGGAAACCCACAAAGGACACCCTGTGCGTGGGTATTACTGTTTTAATCACAATATTCACATTGTAAATCAGAACAGTGAGAGTAAAATACAGGATTAGACAATTCAGGTTATGAAAATGTAAAGAAGAATCTCAAATGTTAAAAATGTTAGAATAAAAAAAGATAATATGTAAAAATGAAAATGTAAAAAATGGTAAATGTAAAAATGAAAATGCAAACATCTGAAAAGTATAAAAATGGCAACAAATGTTAGGCTGTAAAATGTGCCATTATTCGCCATTAAAGATGGAAAGGATCTTATACAAATATTTGACAAATAAATGACTCCCTTTACTAGTTCCCATTTTAGTAGATACTTTCAACAGTGTTCTTACGTTGTATACATAATTTTAGTGACAAAGAAACAATCACTATGGCCTTGACTGGGCGTGTGTATTCTTTCATCTTGTATGGCTATTGCTTTATTATAAGTATAATATCAAAAACAGAGTGGAGTAGTGACATGGGAGATTGAATAGTGTATTTGACTCGTAGACATATACACATTTTTGCAGCATTTAAGGAACACTTAATTTAAGTATGCGGTTAGAGGAGTATGGGGAAAATAAAAGGATATATAAGGAACATGAACACGAACCCCGTTTCTCTGGGTAGGTATAGTAATGTACCTGACCGCATTTCATGCGATTGAAGGATCGAATAATCGATATATAGAAATTCTATCTGTCTCTAAAATGAAACAGTTGACATCTTTTTTGAATGAAATAGTTGTCGGTGCAAGTCTGGTTTTCAGAGTTATTGTAGAGCGGGTTTGCAAGATGAATATTTGTTTTCTGAACGATTGTTTTTTTTTTGAGAATGTCGTGTTCAGTTGCGCATTGGTTTTTAAGTCTTGTACTATGCTTGTGTTCTACGTAGTTCAATTTTGTTCTTTTTCATTAGAGAGATCTAGTATATTTTGTAAGTACTTGAATCTATAAAGTGTGCTTCTCAATGTTTTAGTCACTTGGACAACATGATAGGTCCATCATAGATATCTATCATTATTTCCAAATACTTGATTTTTCTGCGAAGCATTCAAACAGTTTATTCATGTCATCTTCTACTTTAGTTTCGAAGTCATTACAGCTATCAATACTGTACAATTTTACTGTATCATCAGCGAAGCAAACGATGCTGCCATCGACGTTATCGATTTTCACGTATTGCTCTCTGTCTTTAAGGTAACTCTCCATGAGATTGAATGTGTTTCCTCTGAAACTCATTTCTTGCAAGGTCGCCAACAGTAGTGAGTGGTTCATGGAATCATGGAAAAATCTAAGAAAACACATAGACTTGGTTTACTCTTTTCTAGATTTAAGATAAGAGACCATTCTTTTTTTTGATTATTTTTTCTAGTTTTCTAGTGTTTTATTTGTTCGAAATGAGTGTAATTGGTCTGTAGTTTAAAACTTCATATTTGGTTCCTTTTTAAAAATTGGTTTGATAACCTCTGTTTTGAGTTCTTTGGAAAATTTTCCCGTTTCTATTATTCTATTAAAAATGTTGTTCAGAGAATAAACTATCTCCTTTTTTATCTCGTTTGAGGTGTCAGTTCTGATTTCATCGATACCAGGAGTTTTGTTTATTCTGGAAGATGATATTGTTCAGTGATCTCTCTTTCTGTTGCAAGTTCAAGAGGATAGATTTCATAGGTTTTTGTATTTTTTTCGCAAGTTTTTGCCCAATCGAGAAATAATGGTTATTGAAACAATCTGCAATTTTTATTTGTCCAAGATGTGACTACCTGTTTCACTTTTTATCATTTGATTTTTGGTATTTTCCTTTTATCAGAAATTTCCTTCATCGTTTCCCACGCGATTCTTATAGAAATTGATTTTTGAGTTCTTGATAAAACTGTTCAACATATTTCGATAATTTCTGTATTGTTCTTTTAGGATCAGATTGTTTGGTTCCTTTTTAATGCTCTCTTCAAAAATCAAATTTATTTCCGATAGATACCACCCAGTCCAATCCAACATTTCTTGAAAGTTAGGACTGTTGACTATTATGTTATGTCTTTGTTTACATTGTGTTCCATTTAAGAAAAACTAATGGAAAAGCGATCTAGAGTTTTGATTATTCCCATATGAAGGAAGCTCAATCCGGTGAAAATACGAAAAAATCATGTCAAGGATATTAAGTTGATGAATTTCCTCATTCAATTTGATACCATAGAAGATATTGGGTGGAGAATGAAATATTTTGTGACACAAATTTCACCTCAACTTCAGAATCATCCGGTATAAATCCGATAAAAATATTCAGGGTGATCTATTAGAAATGAAACGAAATTGATAAGTCTCATTTATTCAAGATGTGTTTCTTGAATGCGTTATGGATTTTTATCAAATATTGGCCAATTCCATCACAAATCACTCATCTACTAAACACATTGTATTTTGAATTATTATTTTTGAAACATAGCTTCTATTACTCTCTACATCTTTTACTTGAAACATTTTTCTCTACGTCTATTATGAAAACAGTTATCGTTCTTCCCATATAGTTTATACACTTTGTTTAGGAAGCAGGAAACTCCCGAAAAAAGGAGTAGAATAAAAACTCTTCAAGTATGTAGATCATGTTCAGAAGTTTCTCTCGAATATAAACTGGAAGGAAATATTCATCTGAAACAACTACTCTAAAGTTTGAATTGGAGGGGTTATATTTTTTAGGAGTAATTATTTTTTGGGAAAGAAAGTTTTTGGCTTTCTACTACTCCATCTTGATACAAAAAAAGAGAAAAGTATTTTCTGTATAATTCAGTGTTCATATAGAAATATTTGTTCCAAAATATTTTTTTTCTTTCGTATAATTCAATGTTTATATGAAACTAGCTGTTTCAGGAGGACTTTCTTTCAGTTTGTGTCTGAAAGTTACTTCTTTGCATGATCTACACA
>WOGN01005725.1:0-12972 GCA_015342105.1 Leptinotarsa texana
GAAAAATTACTAACAGTTTTTGCTACACAATCACCAATCATTGAAATGCATGAAAATTGAAAAGTTGAAACACTGACGCAAAATTCACATTTCACATTAATCTACTTCATTGGATATCATTATTTTCAAATTCAACGATTCGAATCTCGGAGTTTAGTATCACATTTTTGAGGAATGAATGATATTTGACATGAACTATTTTCCTTAGTGTCACGAATTATTATTCAATGTTATCCCGTATCCTTTCATTGCTTGAACTATGCTTTCTTGATATTTTCTAAGTTAGTTTTTGACCATTAAAATCTTCTTCAGTATTATTGTTGTTCGATTTTTCTTTTACCAATGAGCTTTAACTACCATAATACTTTGAAGTTATTTCATGTAAAGCTATATTCCTGCAATTCATCTAATATCTGAATGTAGTGTTGTTATATAATGAAATGATGGGTCTTCCACATTGTCTCCATCAATTACTTGCTTGAAATTTAAATAATTTGGGTACATTTGTAGCAATTCAACAGTTCATAGTTCTCAGCAATATAGACATAATTTTTATAGTATTTATAAATCATAGAAGAATAATATAGTTCTCTTCTATGAGTTCCGTTTTGTTGGGTTTTATATAAAATGTAATATATTAATAACGATTGCTCTAATGCCGAAAGTACCTATTATATATTATTACAGTATCTTTTTTTCACGAATTCACTTCAAATACCCTGTATGTAATAAATTTTCCCATTTTGTTCATGGAAGTAATGTATGGAATAAGTTATGGCACATTCATGTATCTGTGACATAAAATTCAAATTTATTACCTTTCGTCAATTTTTCTTCTACTGGTTCATCTCCTGCATCTTGGCATTTTGCCACTACAACAATGGCAAGAAAAACAAATGCTACTAAGTATTTCATTTTGGTAGTTGAAGATTATAGTCACTGGGATTGAATACTATTCGTTATCTAGCGAGTTACTGATGAAGCTGCCTTTTGAAATAGTTTATATATGTGAAGATAGCGTTTATTGTTATTCATAAGTCTTTATTTGTGATACTGTTGTGAACTATTTGAACATCGAAAAAGTAATTATTGACTCAAATTGTAACCCCCTGCTGACAGTTTGTTTGCGATGAATATTCGGTTATAGCTGTTTTTATGGAAGATTTTTGATATAATCATAAATCAAATATTTGAAGGCAAGATTATTTGAAGGTACACGTTTTTTGTTAAGGGATTTTTAAAAACCATTTCTGAGACTTTTTATCGTCCGCGATCTAGAGAAATCAAGATTATTGAAGGAGAACTTTATATAGGTGTAGAAAAGGTAAATTTCTGTTTATTTCGATGAGTTAGTCGTGATAATCAATATGTTCACTCAAAGAACAATTTCGGGTAATTAGTATCTTGTCACATTCATTACTTTTATATTGTGAATGGTGAATAGTCCCAGAAAAGGTCAATGAAAATTATAGAATGTATTTAGAAACACTCTAAAAGATGGAAAATATTATTATTGCATGCAATAGATCAGGCCTCAGAAATCAGTGATATACCTAGTAAAACTATAATATTTATGTACTGAAATTCTGCACCCTTGAAGTTGAAATTATGTAACATTCAAAACAAGTCTTTGATAAATCCTCCAGAAAGTCTTCACTTTTGCTGTTCTAACATCACTACCAGGATCAGCATGAACGTCAATTACCTTTCCTTTTGGCCAACAATTACGAGGTAAACTTCCAAAAGCCACGATCACAACGTCTCTTGGATCTCTGGTGAACTATTTTGTCCGTTACTTCAAACTCGAAAGATACTATTTCACCCATCTGTTCCAGAAGATATCATTGATAAATTGTGATCACTTCTAGTCTGTAGGACACACTCGGAAAAATGCTAGTGGGATTCAAAGAACTTGTTGTACCAATCAGGAAATATTTCGTAGTCAAGGCTTCTTCTTAAAAAACGCATACCATATGTCAACTATGTTTTTGACATCGATGAGACAAGTCCGGAGTATTTCTTTCTTTGGTGTCCTTCCTTGGAGGATAGCTTTGATGGCAATTTCAACTGATCGAACGAACTTTCCCAGCTGCCGTTCATCTTCATTGAAGTCTTCTGAAGCTGTTTTGAATTCTCGTTCAGCACCACAAAAGTTTGACGCATTGTCACTTCAAATTTTCTTTGGACAGCACCTTCTATCAATCAGTCTTCTTATATTCTTCTTATAGTCATTATGGTTATATCGGTTCGTAGTGAGTTTGCGAATTCTAGATATACTGCTCAGATACTATGACAGGGGAAAATAACACCCTAAATTTTCTCCATTCTTCTTTCAATAGCAAAACCCAGAAGTCGGAAGTAATCAATTCTAGCGAATGTAAAGGTTCTGACAAAATCTTTCAATCTGCAAGTTAATGAAGATGACATTTTAGGACAGGAAGATTCCGTACGCTTGATTTCGTACATCTGGCATGAATGTCAACAGCTTCTCATTGCAGCCCGCGAACGTAAGATGAGAAATTGACTATGACCAAGAGGATCACTTCTATCACGGTGAAATTATTTCAGCAACTTTGTATATTGATTTTCAGGGTCCAAGACAATCGGGTGTTTTGTGTTTCTATCCAAATCAGTCGATGTTGCAGTTGGTCCTGTGATTCTCACGATCCGTTGCTTATCCGTATATGAGGACAAATTGAAGTGTCTGCTCGTCTCCAAAATACCAAATTTTCCAGAAATTCGGTTTATTTCTTCAGGAAAACTTGTGTTCTGGTCACATTTCATGCAATTTTCTACGGCATGTGGTATATATTTCGCTCTCAATTCAATTCCAGATGTGTGTGGATTTTTGTATGCAAGCAAGATAAGAATCTGCTCATTTCTGGTAGATGATCGAATCCATAATACTCAACAGTGGAGCTAATCATTCTTTTTTCAATATCATCGTATTGGGTTCTGATTCAAAATATTCTGAGTAAAATTGAACCTGTTTCATTTTTAAAAATTGGGGACCCTTCTATCCTTTCCAATTGTTGATGATTTCGTTGAATCTCATAGTATCGTTAGCGATATTCTCTTTGCCAGTTCTACATTTGCTATTTTGTGTATTTCAACTACTTCATGGGCCAAAAAAGTTTATATTCATGAGAAATCCTTCGTTTCAGCCAGCTTATCACTATTTTCCAGGAATGGTCCCCTTAAATAAAATTCAAAATTCAACATGGCACAGACGTTGCTTATAGTTTCAGTCTTGAAATGGCAGTAGTTTTCAATGGAGTTACTCTCATTTCAGTCATCACCAATGGAATACGAATACTATTTTCGAAAGTTGTTCTGATGTAGGCTAGAGCTGCATATGCTTTCGCATTTGCATAACTAAAGTTATGTAGTTGAACACTTCTGAATCTCAAAACATCAGGAACATAACATTTGTAAATTACAACATTCTTGGTGTTTGCCGATTACTTCAACCATTACATCTATTATTCATTCATTTTTGAATTCAGTTCCTCATCCCAATCTAAACCAGAATTTCAACAATATTTTTTTTACGTGAACTTGTGAATTTTGTTACTGGAGGTAACAAACCGTTAACAATGTACTCTGGTTTGCCAAATCTCTTTTTTGAAGTATCAATTATTTTTGAACTTCAGAGGTGCCAATACTCTAGTTTGACCATGAAGATATCACTGAAGCCTTGCTGTATCTCCAAATTCAGAAAAACCATATACCTTTGTGATTGGGAAATGGAATATAACCAGTTTTATGGGTTTCCCCATTAAAAACGAAATTTCGAACATTTTAATTACATTTTTCAAGTACAAAACACAAGTACTACAGGAAAATTTTCAAGAGCCTGTGTGGAAGTAGCAATTTACGTTGGATTTCAATCGCTGGAGATTAAATTCATTTTGGAAAACATTCTCTGGAAGTTCATTCCACATAAACGCAGTACGAGGTGTATCGAGTTGAACCTTAAAACTATGAACAGCCACAGTACGTCGCGTATTTCTGATAAATACGTTTTTTCGAAGTGAGGTCAAGAAGGTTAAATTTTCCGTTTCACTTAGATTGTTTTCATCTGATAATTTCTGAATGGTTTTGGCAATTTTAATTTTGTTTGTGAGTGAATTGTCTAAATTTCCTCCAGCGACATTGGTAGACTTTCAGCCACCTTGTACTTCAAAATTTGTGATGTTCACACCATTAACAGCAAATAACATCTATGAAGTTCGACTAATGCTATGGCTTGTGTAATTTTTGGGATTAGGTAATTTTTAACCGAGATTCCGAAAACTGTGAATAGCAACAGGCTGAATTGAACAGTTTCCGTTTTTGTAATTTAGGAATAATCTGATATGTGGAGTATGTCATGGCCGTAAAGATAATAGTTACCTATACAAGCAATACGTCTTTTATTAGATCAATTGACATTTTTTCTGATTGATTCGGCCGTTACTTGATGATGATGATGTAATTTCAAAAACTACACCTCACGATTTGATCTACACAGACTTTCTGTTTGTGAAGATCAAATTGTGACGTGTAGTTTTTAAAATTGACATCTTTGTTAGTTCTTTCCATCTACATGCACCGGCTTATCCTATATTTGTTGCTACCTGAAAGTAAAGCAAATTAACTAGATACTTTTATATTCTACAATCTGCTTCATTATTTGCTTCCCTAATGAATTTGTTGATCTGCTCCCTGCTGAATACTTTCGATTTTTCCACTCTGTAACCAACATACTTCCTGTAAAGAAATGCGATGTCCGTCGGAGTAGTGGCAATGTTTACTTTTTCTCTCCATGTCCATGTTGGTAATCTCCAACATAGACAAAATTTTCGTTGAGGTGGAGAATTTGACAGTTTCAGATTGGTATGACAAATAAGCCGAATTACATCCTCTGTAATGTATTTCTTCATATCCATCAATTTCGAGAACCAATCATGAAAGTTTTTATACCTTCGATTTTTTAGGCAATAATTGTGGTGTAGCATAGGAAATTTCGTAAGACACATTTTCAAACTCATTCTCGTTGCTGCTTTCTAGAGTTTATTCTGATAATCGCGAACAAAAACCATGCAAACTTTGAAAAATCAAAATGTCAACTAATTTCATATCAAATATCTGTCAGTCGTTATTTCGCTGCTATGGTAATAATCAACTGCATTTATTAAAACCATACCTACCAGGATTTTCATATTTGCATTGATTCTTTTGTGATTCTTCCCGGCCTAGGTCGGAAAAATTTTATTTCTGAATGGACAAACGTCCGAAAATTAGGTATTTCCCGAACGATTGCCAAAAAAATAACTCCCCTTTACACATAATTCATTAAAAAGAATATCTGAATGTCTCATTGGCTACAATTTATTTTATAGTTTCTGCGATCAATTATATTCATTACGATCAATATTTGTGTTCTGTGACCATGTACCATGAATCTGTTCAACTATTTTGTTCACAAATAGTAATAGATTACAGTTTTTTCGAGTGTAATATTGTAATAACGACGTAATAGAAATGATTTAAAGGTATCATATCTATTATAACAGTAATGCAATATTGCATGTAGTTGCACTTTGATGTGCAGTAACCGAATCAGACATTTAAACGAAATACTTATTTAATATATACATTGAATAATCTTGAATAATCATGAATAAAAAAATTGACTTATATCTAGACACATTGGCAAACAAAGTTACAGCAATCTTCATTACCTATGCTTTTGTTGTTAATTTGTTGTTGTTGTTGTTAATTTGTGACAGTTACCAGTAGATACAACAGTTACAATAATTTTAAAAATGAAAATTTGTTATTCTTTTACTCCTATGAGTTATTGTTGAAAGGCTCTCGAAAAGAGTCCCTTTGGCGAACTGGTAAAATTGTCATTTTCAACTCTTTTACTGACAATCGAAAATAAGTTTCATTGATGATCAAGGTACTTTCCTTATGCCGTAGAATAAATTTGAACAAGAACTCTTCCCAGTCACCAGAAACGCAATCTTCTTCTCGACACGCATTTCACCAATCCAATTGGCGTCTTCAGGATATGAGGAAAACAGGGTAAACTTTATTTCATCAGTTCGGACTTCCATTGTCTAATCTAATATAAATTGATTTGAAAACCCTGAAAAATCAATTACAAAATTAATAAGATTAACCGAAATTAACAATTTTATTAAACAAAAACTGAATTTACAAAAAGTTAACATACAAGTTACAACCAAACAAATAAAATTAAAATATTAATAAAAGCTAAAAATAAGGAATAAAAAAAATTATTATCAGCAAAAATGAAAAACAAATTGAAAAAATCAAAGCGGTTTCAAACCAAGTTATGCCACGACGTTTCGATTGTTAGTATCCACAACCAGTTATCACCCGAAGACGATGGAAGTCCGAACTGATGAAATATAACGGTCAATGTTATGAGAATATTTTTAAAAAATCCATTATCAAATGGTATACTCCTTTGAAAAGCACTTCTGAAAGCTTGAACCCCGTTTTCTGTGGGGTTGTATCAGTACATTTCTAGCAGTTCGATAGTTATACCACAAATAACATCCAAAAAGAAATTTTAAACACAATTTTTTGTTATCAAATAGCAATTCGACGGGGATAATGGGGGAATAAAGCGCAAGAATAATTTTTCACTGATTTTAAAAAGCTAAAAATATCAGTGAGATAGATGGACATAGGTGATTTGAAAAGTTAGATATTTTTCGGTAAGGTGTTTAAAAAAGTTTTGTTGTGGTTCTCCATACACACTATCATTACGAAAATCTCTTCATAATCCCAATGAGGTCGGTCACTCCTTTAGAAAAAAGCGGCTAATCTGTCAATTTACTGTGGTTCAGATTGAAGCAATATTGTGTCATTGAAATGTGCTTTTAGTCACAGCAAGTCCAAAGAGTATACTCAAACACTTGTTTACTTGCAATTGTGAAGCAGTTTTGTTTAATATAGTTGTTATCTTTATATATCTTGTTTCATTAACTTTCCCCTGATAAATTATTTTTATTCTCCTAGAAAACTTTTGAATATTCATGATTAGGAATTGCAAAGTGAAAGTGCAATGAAGATATCATGATGACCGTTATTGGACCACTAAGGGGCAACGTCAAATTATTCATAGGATGTCCCTGACATGTAACTGGGCAAAGGAAATGTTACCTTTCTCTGATTTCCTTGGACTCCCCCCAGGATGTCCTGCGAATATGAATAGGACTTTACCTTTCAGGAAGATACTACACGATTTTTTTCAGATTATGCCAAAGATTATTTCATTTCTACATATGATACTAGTACTATGCTGGTGTATCGCTGTTGTTCCAATGTTTTGACAGAATCAAGGAACTTAAGCGTGCGCAGCGTTATAGAACAGTGCTTTCAAAAAATTGTTCTACAGCGCCATCTAGTGGCGAGTTACAAAAAAATTGATAGCCTAAAAATCTTTTCTATGAAAAATTACTTATACTTGTCAAGTTTCATCACGATCGGTTGAGCGATGTAGCAGTTTATCACTTACCAACCAACCAACAAACATCCATTTTTATATAGAAGTTATTACAGCTTGTCAAATGTAGGAATTTCTAAATTTTGATATGATCCCATCCACCAGATTCACGTTCGATAGAAAATGGTGAGAATGAGGAAAACAAAGAAATAATTATCAAGTGTCTTCCTATATTTGTCAAGATATAGAACTTGTTCTATTGTTTGTCTTATTTTCATTATAGTATTCCAAAGACGACAGTAGTTTGAAAGCTTTCTTGACCACCCTCACTTCTTCGAAATGTTTAAGAATTTGATTTTTCAAAAACAGATATAGGTAATTGAAAGTGACTGGAATTTATTTTGATCACACTGAAATCTAAATATTTAGTTGCTTCCATTTGACACGCTATATACATCTAAGAAGAGGTGCAACATGCAAAAACTTTCATTTCAAAAGTTTTAATACAGTAGCGCCAGTTCATAAAATCCTCTTTCAACATATCTTTCCTTCAATGATATTTTTTCCTAGTAGTAGTTATTGTATCTAATAAACCACTAATACCTACTCCCATCGCAGCCAAAACTACAAAACGGAACCGGCCCCCAATCGTTACCTCCACAATACGAAGGCCCTCCTATTAATCCGCAAAGGCCTCTAACCAGAGTTGACAGCAGAAGCAATTTCCAATTCCGTCCTCCTTTTCCCAATCAACCAGGGACTCCAATTAGGCCAGGGCCAGGGCAAGTTCGTCAGTCTTTACCACCAGGTTCACAGCAATTTCTACAAAGAAACCCTAACGCAGTGCCTATACAACGACTACAGGGCTCAATTCAAGGTCCGCAAGTAATTCCACAAGGGCCAGCTTCTGGTATTCAAGGCATTTCTCAGGGACCACCTGGTCAACCATTTCCAGCAAACCAACAAAGAGCCAGCTTCAGACCTCAGACTCCTTTCCCAAGACAGGCATTTCCTAATCAAAGACCTCCAGGCATATTTCAACAGAGATCAGTTCCCAGTTTTGGGAATTTGAGACCCCAAATTCAGGAGGAATTAGGTAGAAGTCAAACTCTGGATACTTCAGAGACTGATCATTCTAATATACCTAATGACAACAAAATCAACAGCAATGATTATGTTAAAGCACCCTCCATAGCTGCTATGAACAACAGAAGCTTCAGCTTGAGCTCGAACCCTCCTGAACCAACCGGAGAGACTAGAGAAGAAGCTAGACGTAGATCTGTGAGCAGCGTAGATAGTATGGGAGAGGGAAGACCGGGTTCAAGGCCACTGTCTAGACAGAGTTCTGTTTCTGGTTCCAACGAGAATTTGGATAAGAAGCCGGAAAATGAAATTCCATCTAGACCTGAGTCAAGGTCGACCTCCAGAATGAATAAGATTATTGAAGATGAGGATCTGTCCACCAATTCGTTGACGGAAATTTCCCAGAAAAGTCCTGATCTGAGCAATATAAGTCCGAGTACAAGCAATTCTCTCTCTCAGCCAACCGTTAGCAAGACTCCGGACAGCGCAGGAAGTCAACCTGTAGCCAGAGAACCTCTGGAAAATGGCACCAAGGATGGGCCAAGTGGGACCGGAAAATACTTGGATTTGGGAAAACCGCCGAAGCCAAAATCTCCAGCGAGATCAGGTTATTATAGTTCCAGAACCAAAAATCCGATGAATGAACTGATAAGGTCTTAACTTCTTTTCTTTTGTTTCAGAAGGCGACAACGACAGTGGTGTTGATGAATCTACTCAAGGAAACGTGAGTAATATTTTTTTCATTCAAATAGCAAATAATTATGTAGGTTTGAATCATTTTTGTGAGCATTTGGGAGTTTTTTATGGATAGAGTCATCTCAGACAACAGCACAGATCCCATTTTAAACTCGGTTTTTTTCAATCAATTGAGAGAATGGAGTTGTAAATTCATGATCACTGCCATTCATAATCAGATATATTCAGTTTAGGACCTCTTTTACCACAGTAACAGTTCGACCTCTGCCTGCTCTCATAAGAATGACATCATTATTATTAGGTGCTTGTTCAATTTATTTTGCATTAACTTGAAGGACTGAATTTGATCATCAGGTTCGTATCTCTCAAAACCAATTCAGTTTCGATACCTAAACATTCCATGCTTGCAGAATATTTCGTTTAATGTTATAGTTTAGGCTTGTTTCCAATAAACGAGTTTCGTCTTATATGAACTCAGTGTCGATTACATCTACAAACCTTACCAAAATTACCAAAAAGTAATAGCTAGATCTTCGCACGGGTTCAATGTTGAAACTTAATATACGCGTGCGATCGCTGCTAATCATAACGTGCTATAGGGCTAAACGCGGTCCTCAACGCGCTATTTATAGGAACCCTCTCCCCAGCCGGTACCGCCACAACCGCTGTGTCCCTGCATTTCAAATCTGTAATAACAGAATTATATAAAAAAGTATGTGAAAAAATTGTTATTGTGGGTTAATCCCAAAGTTTGTCGCCTAATTGTCCGGCACAGCACGGCTCGTCCCGTCAAAATACGGATAGGATTGGAACAATGAAAATGAATGGATATCCGTCCACTAGCTCGGCACGACACAGCCAAGAGCGTCCGCCGCCGGAAAGGATTCCAGCTCGCCGATCCTGTTCGGCAAATAACGGTACGTGCTGTGACGGACTGGCCAAATGAGCGCGTCGCCGGTCAGCGCTTGCCAGGATCAACTTGTCCAAACGTGCCTGGAAAGTTTCTGTCTCTCTATTTCGCTATTTCATTAATTGACAGCGTAGTGTCAGACGGTACCTAAGAAAATGGACGAGGAAAAATTGAGTTGCTTGTTAAGAAAGGCTCTAGAATATCGAGTTCTGAAAATTTGCCTGGAGTCATTCATAAATACTGGAAAAATTTCTCCTCGTCTTCTTTTAAGTCATTGAAAAAATGATTAAACTCTACCAAATTTGTTGTCTTTTGATTAATGGAGTGGACCCACAACCTTCTACATTCAATAATGCGGCCACTGTAATGACGACTTCTTCGTCCGAACTGCTAGTAATAGATATGTTCCTGTCACCGCTCGATGTCAACTGAAATTCCCTTGAAATCGAACAAACAGCACCTTCAGTATGCTGGTTGTAGCTGGACAAGTGGGCGATGCTACTACCCGTCGCCATCAGACGACGGACAACGCCGTGCTGTGCTGTGCCGGACAAGCTTATGAGATAGATATATACCATCACGGACTTTTTTCAGACCTTTATAAGTTGTAGTACATTTTTAATATATCTCGTAGAGTTCAGCCAGTGCTTTTGTAATGTAAGCGTAAAAAATGTGTTTATTTAAGACATCACATCAGAAACCTCTAAAAATATCACTGTTTCTCTATTATAGATATTATGCATGACACATACATATAAACATTTCTTTTGAACCACTCTATTTAAAAAACTACATCAAAATATGTTGCGTAGTAGGGACAGACAGCGGGAAGCGACTTTATTTCACACTATGTAGTGATGTTGCTAAAAAAGAAAAATAGTATTTTGCCGAATTGCAAGACCCGGTTATTTCCGCTGATGACACTTTAGATAAAAGTTACGTATATTGAAAATTAAATAATATGATGAAAATGATTTTCAAAGTCACTGTTGCTTGTTTTATTGAAAATATTGCAAACAGAACAAAATAGTACTTCTATAGCTTTACACTAGAGAAACTGAAAATAATTTATAATATAACCTCACATATATCTAAACGCAACTGTAAATAATAACAGGGGTAGTTAACTTAATTGAGTACCTGAATTTTATTTAAATTAATTGAATAATATATCAATACTGATTCAAATTTAGTTTCGATAGTTTGATGTTATTGATGAATTTTAAAAAGTTGTAGAAACCAAATCTCAAATAGAACCAAATTATATTCATATTTGCAGGGTGTTTATCATGAATCAGTTTTCCAAGTAATCACCTCCAAAAAAAATTCAAATCAAATTTCTACGTTCCTGGCTAGTTACCACCAATAATTTATCATTTATTTCGAGTGAAATAACAATAACGAAACCCCCTTGTTATGATTTTGGGCCAATTTCATAAAAATTATCATTTTCAACTGAGTTATCCATATAAGCAGGGTTTACTATAGAATGCTATAAATTTTCATTTAACTTCATCAATTATTATTATTAAAGAGTAGAAACTCGGCAAAGCTTTCAATAAACAACACGTGAATGTTCAATTTTCGCGGGCTGCATACCTTCTTACGTTGATACACTCGTATCAAACATATGTTCATAGTTTCAGCTGTTTGGCATGTTTAGTTTGTTGGCAAGTGCTCAAAAATACTTGAAATGTTGGCAGTGGCATACGGTGATTGTACTCTGAGTCAGAAAAATTTTTAAAAGTGGTACAAGCTCTTCACAAAAGGTCGAGAAGATGGCGCTCGCCCAGGACACTCCAGCACATCAACAACCGATGAAAATATTGAGAAAATGATGAAAATTGTTATGGAGAATCTTTGAATCACTATTAGAGAAGTTGCTCAGAATGTCGGCAATTTTTTCGTTCGAAAGTTGCTGAATTTCGTCCAAAAAACCGTCGCATGAGCATCGCTCACAAATTATTTAATGACGTCAACGGTGATCCAGTTTTGTTAAAAGGGTCATAACTGATGAATCATGGGTATATGGTTATGACTTCGAAACCAAAGTCCAGTCGTCCCAATGGAAGAGCTCAGGAGAGTCAAGATCAAAAAAAGCACTCCAAATTCCATCAAATGGATATTGCTCACCTCAATTACCAAGGTATAGTGCATCAGGAGTTTTTGCCACATGGTCGTACGGTCAATAAGGAGAATTATCTTAAAGTTAAACGTCACTTGCGAGAACCAATACGAAGAAAATGTCCGGTATTGTGGAAAAACAATTCATGGCTTTTGCATCACGATAAGACATGTGCTCACTCGTCATTACTGTTTCATTATTTTTTTGCCAAAAACAACCTCGTGATCATGCCTCAGCCACCGTATCCACCAGATTTGACCCCTGCGACTTTTTCCTGTTCCCAAGATTGAAAAGACGACACATCATGACGACTAAAGAGAAACAAACCGAGACGCTAAGAGAGCTCAAGAACATACCAAGGAGTGCATATCAGAAGTGCTTCGAGGTTTGGAAAAAACGCCGGCACAAGTTTATTTTATCTGAGGGGACCAGTTTCAAGGTGACATAATATAAATTGACGAATAAATAAATATTTTTTGAGAAAAATCGAAGTTCACCTATTTTTTTAACAGACCTTGTATATTGTGGAACAATAGTAATACGTCATTGATTGCTCTCAGAATCTCACATTCCTCTATCTCTCTCTCTGTCTTTTCGATTCACTGAATGCAAACTATCATCCAATTTTTTTAAGGACAAAATACAAGCGCTACAGAAAATTCCATAAGGCGCTTTAAGAGCGGTGCCTGTGCG
>WOGN01005726.1:0-12972 GCA_015342105.1 Leptinotarsa texana
TCTTATTGAATTGATGTGCTTACCTTTCCCTATTAGAAGCTCCTGAGTATAAAGTAAATAATAATTAAAGGTGTGATAATGCAATTTTAATTCTAAAATGGTTTTCATACTATATCAACCTTGAACAAAAAGGAATTTTAATTTTACTACTTGATAAACGGATATGAAATCATTATAAGATAATATTAATGTATGCAAAACAGTTGATGTTATTGGATAATACAATGTTTATGAAAATAAGAGATGTATAATTTTAAAATACTTCTTTTCAGTAGTTGAGAGAATTATCGATAAAATTTTCAATTATATTTGAAACTTGGAGCCCAAAT
Organism: Leptinotarsa texana; assembly: GCA_015342105.1. NCBI lineage: Eukaryota > Metazoa > Arthropoda > Insecta > Coleoptera > Chrysomelidae > Leptinotarsa > Leptinotarsa texana. Next base: position 330 of record WOGN01005726.1, read on the forward strand.
TCCATTTTATTCAAACTTTACTCTATCATAATGAGTTTTAATTTAGAAATTTTGATGCATCCACGTTATTTCTTCAACTCATCTCTTTATTTCATCAATAATAGTTCCGCTTTAACAAATAGTGAAATCTTGAGGGTATTTTTCAGCAATAAGAGGTCTATTAAAAAAATAAGAATTTTAATTTTTCTCAAAAAATATTTATTCACCAATTTCTATTTCGTTCCTATCAAAATAGTTCCCCTCAGATATAATACACTTGCCCCAACATTTTTTCCAATCTTCAAAACAGTTATGATATGCATTTTTTGGTATGTTCCTGAGCTCCCTCGGCGATTCGGTTCTGATCTCCTCAATCGTCGCAAAACGCCGACCTTTCATGGGTCTCTTTAATCTTGGGAATAAGAAAAAGTCGCAGGGAGGCAAATCTGGTAATTACGGTGGCTGTTTTTGTAGAACCAATTACGAACGAGCAATGACGAGTGAGAAGGTGGATTATTGTGATACAGAAGCCATGAATTGTTTTTCCAATATACCGGATCTTTTCTTCGTATCAATGTACATAGCCTGCGAAATTTGAACATTCACCTTAACTTTCGAACAGACCTCATATAACCATGATGCTCCTAATTTTGACTCAATACTTGAATTTATAATTATTGTGTTTAGCTAGATGTTTGTAGCCAATAATACTTTTATAATCATCATAAACAACATTCGTTACAGAGGAAGACCAACACCCCCTATACACCTGACAGAATTATTCAAAAAATCTTTTTCTTACCAGGTCGCACGAGTGTACAACTCAATCTCTGATGAATTTAATCTGATGTCTTTGAAAAAATTCAAAAGAGAATTGAAACGGAAATATTTGAACGAAATCTAATGTACACCATTGTCAATAAGAATGATGGTTCGTAACATCACTACCTTCTTTTTTCTAACCGTTTATAATTATGTCTAATATACTGTTGTGTCAATTATATATTAGGTACTTTTACTCAACAATTTGTAATTAGTTTTTTCTTCCGACTTTTTTTTGCTTACAAGCTAGAAGGAGTTTACCCTGAACAAGGCATCGACAACAGAATACTACTGAATAAATTCAATCTATTATCCCTTCAAAACCGAAGAACCTACTACTCTATAATTTTTATTTATAAATTAGTGGATAATCTGATTGACTGTCCCGAACTACTCTCACACTTCAACTTTCATGTTTTTTTTTGTAATACACCTGAACTATGTTTTTACTTGTTAGCTCTATATCTGACCTATGATTTTTTTTCAATGACTCTCCTAGCTTGCTGCACACAAGTCGTCCACCTCATTTTTTGCTTAACTCTCCTGAATGTTTACTTTATTTCATTTTTTGTTCACTCGCTTCAGGTGTTTCTATTTGATGAATTAGTATTGTATTCATGTATATGTGTATGTATGTATGTATATATGTATGTGTTTTGTGTGTATATAGGCAGATATAAACTGTAACATGATTGTTAATAATATTCATATCTCCTGTTATTGGGATTTATTCCTGTTTAGACATTAAACTTTTTTTTTATTCAATAAAAAATATTATCACGAAACACTAAAACGATTTACCGAAATATTTTTCAGTTCCGGTCTGTCACGGCATTCCGTCCAATAATTGAATAAAAAACAAACGCAGTCGTACACTAACGGAGACCAACTGGAGACTAGCCTCCTCTAACGCTATAATTTCTGTAACTGAAATGAAAAATCGAGACGTATGTCTCCGTCTCGCGGAGCTTGTGTTTTTTAAAACGGTCGGAGGCTTGCCTCCCTTGCAACGTATGCATTTATCATTTTGGGTTGATAGTTTATTCGTTATTCGTTCATGGGCGGTGCGTTTGAGGTTTGTTGATGCAGGATACAGTGTGGCTTGGAAAGTGGGTGCTCGGAAAGTGGTGCCACGTGATTTGATCGATCGACAAAAATTGTCTGTTCTCTTTTGCTTTTGCACAGCCACAACGATCCTTTTTAGGATCGTTACGTGTAATGAAAGGGGATCCTCTACGACACCATGAGACGTTCAGAACAGTGGTTGGACACCGATGAGCTACTCAGTTATTTTCCAGAGGCGAAGTTCCACAACAAAAGACCTTGGTTATTGTATGGTGGTCACTAGCACTATCGACGAAATATACCGAAAATTGGGTCAGCAGCAGCCGGCACTGGTCAACAAAAGAGGTCCGATCCTGATCCATAACAACGCTTGTCCGCACGTTTCACAAATATCCGTCTGAAAATTAAACGAATTGAGCGTTGAAGTTTTGTGTCAATCATCGCCAACTGACTACCTACCATCTTTTCAAGCCCTTCGATAATTTTATCACCAGTAGAAAATTCGCCAATCAGGACCACTCAAAACGCCTTCGTCGACTTCATTGAATCCCAAGCACATAATTTTGATGCTATAGAAATCAATCGATTTGTGTTACGTTGGCAAAAGTGCACTGATTCAAATGGCGCTCATCCCGATTGAATTAAATGAGTATTCACTGAAATACTCTAGTTTGAAGAAGTCTCATAAAAACGGACAAAACTTTTGAAACAACCCAAAGTAACATCTCACCTACTAATTTTGCAGTAGACTTAGCGGCGTGGCTTTTCTATACCCAAAAAGTATTAGGACACATATTTGTCAGAATTAGATTATACAACAGTTCCACTTTCGCATTACATATCAAAAGCTTGGGCGTATTGTAATAAATATTGGAGTTTTGACTACAAAATATTCGGTTTGACACACTTCCACTGATTTAATTGAGACGATTAATAAACTTAATGACTGTTCGTAGAAGAGTAATACCTGCCAACTTCTATAATGGCAATAAAGGTGATGCAACTCCGCAACATGTATCCCTTCAGATAACATAATAAATAAGTCATGAATCCGTCATTAAACTGATTATTATTTGATAACCTCCTTTCTTTCTGTTCATGCCTCGTCGAATATGATTAAGGGATCAATACAATAAGGTACGAGACAATGAAGTATTTACCAGTTTCTAAAATTATTGAATGAGTTCAGACTGTTTCGAGATGAACAAGATCAATGTTTCCGCTTTTCGTTTCATACTGAACGCGCAATTTATAGATTGTAACATACCAATTATATTTCAATTTTTTATTTCCACAGGTCTAGGATTCCTCTGAGCAGTTTGCAACAGAACTCCTAAATTACTTCAAAATTCGCACAGCTGTTTAAATCCAATATCATTTGTTCATTTTGTTGATTTCATTGATTTTTCGGTTAGATAGACAAACTAATGACACGTGTTATTCTTCTTTTATTCGGTCTTATTGATAAAATGACGTAAGGAGAGCGGTACAGACAAGGACATTGACCTATTTTTGCGAGGATTGGTGTGTACCCTCTGTGTAGATTTTTGAAAGGACTGATAGACAGATAGTAACATTGCCTGGGTTCTGAAATAAAACATATTCTATATGTGAAGAAGGAAATTTTGAAAGGATCTGTCCTTTGCCTGGCTTCACATGAAGAACACTTAGTTGCGATATATTTAGGAATTTTGATAATCATCAGCTAGAAAATATTCCAGCGTAACTTTTGTGAAGTCATTTTGTATATTAGTTGATTCTTACTATTGACTGAGTCATCAGGATTTTCACAACAGCTTTTTTCTCTTCATGCTTGCTAAAGTTCTTCTACGCGAATTCAATCACATTCAAGCAAATTTATGAAAAAATACAAGTTGAAATGAAGTTCGAGGTAGACGTACTTTGGGTCGTATCAAATCAAGCTTGTAGTAGACGTTCTCATCTAAATTGAATTATAATGAAGATCGTAACTGTAGTGATTAGTAAGACATGGAAACCAAAGTCGGATACCAAAAGTGAAGAAAGTCCTTGCTGACTGGACTATCGAGGCACCTAGATCCTACATAAGTGCTGATGAAGATTTCCGGAATCCTGGGTCGCTAGCAAAGAAGTAAAAAGAAGAAATCGTTGATTCCTCGACGATACTTGGAGATAAGATCACAATCAAAAGTTGAGGGATTTAATGTAAGAAACTCTGAAGTGAGCCCCTATATTTTGTTACTGATCAGATTGATAAATATTCCTATCGTGAAAACGGATACCATGCATAGAATATTCAGTGAATATTTCCAATCATTGACCCTCTGGTATTTTTTATACCAGGAAAACAAAAACTTGGACCTCATTCATTATTCTAATGAATTGTTTGATTAGAGTGCCTCCGAGTAAGTTCAAATGAACTGTAATATTTTTTTATTTGTAGAAGTGAAACGGCCCTTTTGCCTCCGCAAACTCAATAACTAGTCATTTCCACCTGTGAAATACTACTATTTTCTTAAGCGAAATGACACAATAAAAAGTGAACGTCATAAGAATTGTGCCCCACGTTGGGTGCCAATAAGTTTTCGTGAAATAGGTCCTAGTGAAATTCTCACGGTGGAAGGTATGAGTAAGTTTGGAAATTAAATGTATTATACTCTATGAACGTTTTTTATTAGAGGCGTGTTGACTGTGATTACACTTTTCAGATTTACCAAATCTAATATGCACACTACGTTCTTGGAAACGGTTCCAATAGCTCATTTAGTCTTAACAACATATTATCTGCAGTATTCAAAGCTTATTCAATAAAACCTAAACTTCTTAGTTCAACTTATCTCTCTAGAAATTGGTGGTAATTGGAGAGTAATTATTGAGAAAGTCAAAAATGTATAGGATGAATTCAGGAATTCACGAGTTACTTGAAATCATCTGATATCAACGAGAATAACGTGTCACAATTCTAGTATGTGAGTGAAGTGTTTTTGTTAAATTCCTACAACACCATCAGTTCTCATTTCATCTTTATGCATCAATGAATACAAAATCAGAAACGGAGCTTTCTTTTGATCTTCCAAAGAGTAAATATTATGAAACACTCCTAGGTATACTTTCGTTACGATTTTTCTCAAATTCATAGCATCAAAATCACTATACTGAAAAGTATAGACGCTTAGAAACACATTAATAGCTAGCAGGCCAATAATAGCAACGAGTATCTAACTTTTCCACTATTGCCCTCCATTATTTAAAGACCGTTATACTGGTTATTTGGAAGTGACCAGACCTGGCCTGTAAATGCAGAAAATCATTCTGGGTCCTAAAAAACCTTTGTCTAATGTGATAACGGTTATTTGGTTTTCGTTTGGTGACCCTGTATTTTTTTCATCGTCATTTCTCTAACTTGGTTTTCTCTGGTGATTGGAAATATTTTCCCTCACTTTGGATCCGCTGAAAATCCCATCTTCTTCAAATTCAATTCATATCAGCAGTGCTCATCTCTGTTAACTTTATTTTCATTTCATATAATTTTTCTTCTTTTCATTCATATGCAGTAATTATTTCTGACCAGAAACATTTTTTCAGCAATTTCAAAATTGTTTACTCTTTTGATATCACTAGTTTTTGTTCACCATCATAGGGATGTTATACAGGATGGTTTTTTATGGGTTCTTATTCACCTATTTCAGTACCTTCTTTTTATTATCAGCTTGCATAGAACTGGCAAAATGGGGCCATTTTTGCCTTACTACTGGCTGGGGTTTTTCTTCCTCATCATTTATCCTGAGAATGTATCGTTTCTTTCAGTGTCTATTGCTTGATGGGTAAACAAAAATTGTAATTATTCAATACGAACCAAAATACACTAATAGGTAAGTCGGAATTTTTAAAAAATTAAGTAACTCAAAACTATTCGTTCACTTCAAAAAGTGTTAGGCGACCCGGAAGACGAAACGACAGAGAAGAAAAAGTCTGGTATTTAGGAAAATAAGTTGTGAAGGTTGCGATAAAACATATATTGACCTTCAAGGAATATATTTCACATATTTGGCTTCATGAACCACAGAAGTCCGTTGTAGCAGAACGTGGTACAGCAAACAAGTGAGGATATTTGAAATTGTTGAAAGAGTTATGAGACAAGAGGTTTTCAGTGGAAAGAACAAAGTAAAATGAAATCTATGAATGATAATTGAGGTCCTGTTAGTAACAGCTGTTTGTTCACACTCATACTTAGTTACAGATAAAAAACATGTGAAGATTAGGTATCAATCAGATAGCGAATAATATTAAGGACAATAACAAAATACCAAGAATCAATTTAATTTACCTCATTATATGAGGTGACGATTTGTCTAGATACACAATGAAACACCAACATATTCGGTTCTTCAGTTGCTACGTAGATAACTCTGTTTTAAATCACATGTTTTATTTCTGTTTGAATATGATTTTATACTTAATTTTCCAGTTTATTTATAGAATAAGTGTAATCACTAGTTTGTTCTTTTTCTATCTACCATATCGTAAGTTTTTTGTGTTCATAATTGTTTTCGTAAGTATCTTTTTCAGTTGTAGGTTAAATGGTTATACAAAAATCGGATCTCTTCGTGACACTCTTCTCTGTCAGTACTTGAACTTTCAAGTTGATTTCTGTTTCCCACTGCCATCCTAATGAGTTTTTTCGCTTTCTTCGGTATTTAATACTTCCATTTTCTTTTTCTGTTCATTTTGTTGAACCTACTGATAAAAAATATAATCAAGTGGACTCCTCTGTCGTATTACCATATTTTGGTAAGTTTTATCAAGTAAGTAAGTAAATAATTTCATGTCATTCAATCATTCAGTTACATGATTCGATTTCCCTGCGATTCACAATTCAAATTGTATGCATACAACCAAGCATTAGACAATCTGTAGCCACCTAAGCTAGGCTTGTGTCATGTCCAGTACAGACTGATATTGATTGTGTTATATAATATATAATGAAATAATTACATGAAAGCTAAAATAGGTCGTTTGGTTCAAAACTGCAGTTGGAGAATGATGGCTTGAGGGAGGTATTAGAAGAGGTTATTCAGCTTAAACATTTTCAAAAATATCCTGCAATTGATCATATTGATTTCTGATGAAAACTTCCAGTTCATTTTTTAATTTACAGTAATCATTAATATTATCGTGCGTATCGTGAATCTCTCTTTTTATCACAGTTTTTCAATTTTAGTGTTAACAATAATTTTCTCATATTTCTTCATTTGCCTACTTGAATATCGATGTTATGATTCCGATAATCGATTCCATATATATTCCATTAATACGTCCATTTATATACTCTTGTATTTTTTCTTCTCCGAAATGTTTCAGTTCGTATATGATATTTTCTTTATCAGATGCTGTCATATTTTATGTTCTGTATTTCTTCATCAAATTCCTCATTGAGTTTTGTGTCTTCTTGGTTTGTTTTCTCTCCTGGTTTTTCATTGTTTTCCCAGTTTCTTCCTCACCTTTTACTTCTCCAGCATTATATTACTTGGAATTTTGTTGAAGTTGTCTCTTTTTTTATCTGTCTCTTTCAAGGCTCAACATGTAGTAAACCATTTTCTGTCTATAAGTTCTTATAGCATCATATATTTATAGAGATTTTTTCCTTTATCAACTTTACAGCAATAAAACAAACTCTAGAATTCTTGATCTGATTAGATAAATCACTAATGTAATTGCTGAATGATCACAACCTTTAAAATGTCAAGTGTGAGCACTCTAAATCAAATAGCTTTCACATGGTATGAATAAATTAAGTGTTAAACCTACCTACTCGACATGATCTGCTATAATTTCAAGCGAACGGTGATTTGTCAAATTTTGCAATGTCTTCCAAGTGAGATATAATTCAATCGCTAATAAAAACCGTTTTTTATGTTAATAAATAAGAAATTGGATCGAACGAATTTCACAAGCGTTTTTACGTTGGCCAAGAAATGAACGACTAGTTGTGTAATATATATTGAAAGGACTGCCGTTCAAAGAATTGACGAATCTTAACTCTACATAAGCTGTTATTAAAAGCGGCTGCATTACTTCTTTTTGATTTTCAATGGTTATTGTTGCGGTTGTCCCAGATGGTCACGATAGTTATTATAGATTTTCAATCTTTGTATGTTTAGAGGCTTTCTATCACCGAAAGAAACAAATCTACTGTTATCACCATAAGTTTACGTATACACATTTTTACGGTTGATCCCAATCATAGAAATTCAATTTGAACTGAGAGGAGAGTATTTTCAGAAGAGATGATTTTGTTGAGATAAAGGCCCTTTGGATTTCTTTATTCAATGATGAAACCAAAACTATATGGATTTCCAACGGAAATAAGTGAAAATAACTACAACAGAAATTCTCCATGAAGATATGCAGAACTTAAAAAAAATACTGATCTCCTCAATAACATTTCTCATTTGAGAAAAGTTTTGGTTTTCTACTTCTCCATCTTGAAATAAAGTCGTAATATTATGGATGAATTGAATACTTCATCTTTTGTTGTTATGCAGATTTCTGATGAAGGAGCAATAAGGTGATCATGCAAAGAAGATGCGAAGAAAGATCATGCAAAGAAGCAATTTTCAGGCACAAACTGGAAGAAAGAAGCCCTCTCGAACAACTAATTATATGTGAACATCGAAGTATACGAATTGAAATTGAATCTGATGTCATTCACAGGATTGTTACACATTATAGTTCACGAAAGAGGTGAAATTTCACGTACATGGATAGTGTCAGCCCAAAAATTAATCACTCCTAAAATATATCCCTTTCCATTAAAACATTTTTATGTCGCTCAAACAAAATGTATGTAATACATCAGAAACTCATATTGTGTCCATATGGCTATAATAAATGGTTTGGGATTATACAAAGTGTCCCTGGACTTTCTCTTTTCTTATCGGGAATGTATGGATGGGGTGAAAATATAACCAGTACTTCATATAATTTTTGTGTTTTAAATGCTTCGTTACCAAGTTACGGGCCCTCAAATTTACAAAATAAAAAATATTTTTCTTTGATAACTTTTTAAGTGAATATTCAAAATCAATTAAATTTTGGTGATTGACTGAACAAATGAAATGCTTTGATGAGTTTTCATGCAGGAGTCAGCTGTTATGCTGCAAAGTCAGAAACGGACTACTTTCGATGATCTACACAACAAAACTTTGAAATGACATATATTTTTCAATATTTTTCAAGAAAATCAGGTAACTTAGACAATTTTCTGAATAAAAGTACTCGTATGATGAATCGATCGGTGTAATGCAATTCATATCACAATGAGCACACCATTGAGACGCCACTGAATATAATAACTTTAAACCAGTTTTGAGCCACTTATTTCACACTATAGTAAAGAAACACCCTGTGTATGAATTCAAAAAGTATCAATACAGTATAATAACAAACATATATAACAAATCCACGTGTTACACATAACGTATACGCATTTTTTGACTCATATGGCAAACTTATAAAATGAATGATGAAATAAATTGAATAGGTGAGTAGTAAATTATTGTTGAAAACCATATTCTATAATTATTCTGTAACACTGTCATCCTCACTGGTAGGCATCAACAGTGAGGATGGCAGTGTTCCATGTAAGTGCAACTTTTACTCTTTCATTTAGTATATTGTGTAGGAATCCTGTGAATGATATCTGATTTAATTCGATAAGGAATGTTTGAAATATATACTAAATATAGAAAACTGTTTTTTTTTGTATGATGCAGTGTCCATATAAAAGTATTCGTCTCCCCAGAAGCTGAAAACTCAACGACAAATATCGTCTTGCTCTGGAGGTCGAGAAGGACTACATCAGACTCATTACCTTGTTTGAGCCGGAGGGTGGGAAACGAATAGTTCCAATAAATTCGGCACTGCTCGTTCCCCACAACAGATTCGATATCCCCCGGAGCGTAGGGCAACACCGGTGATTCGTCAATACCGTAAGAGTGCTGTATACTTAGGGCCGCGTTATGTCGATGGATATAGGCCAAGAAAGTATATGCTGGATATGTTGATAGCAAGTGCTTTAGGGTCTCGAACGCCTCGCGACAGGCCCTGCACCTTGTGTCAGGAACCTCTATACCCTTCACGTGACTGTGGTAGACTAAGGTGTTGAAGACACCAACCTGGAATGCCATGATGAACCCCCCAGTTTCCGACTTCAACCCAAACGACCTGAGGAAAGCTAAAGTCAGGCACTTTGATAAGCCAATGTCTTCAATGTTATTGAAGAAGACCCCATGCATTGGCTTATCCTTGTGTTGCCGCAGAACTCTGCGGCTTTTATGTGAGCCTTTTGCTGAACGGGATCCAACTCGGTAACAGAGTTGTGATAACCTCGTTCATTATCGAGGGCAGCTGCCCAATTCCAATTCAATTTTTTTGTTATAATTCAATTTTTATATGAAAGTAGCTGTTTCAGGAGGGCTTTTTTCCAGTTTTTGTTTGGAAGTTTTTTCTTTGCATGATCTACACAATTACATGAGTTACTCCTTTTGAAATCGATTGCTTCTTTCCTCTCTTTGGAAGATTCCCACATTTTTTGTACAAGATGGTGTAGTAGAAAACCAAAAAATTTCCTTCCCAATTGAAATAATACTGACCCCACTTCAAAAGATTCCTGATTTCGATGGATATAAAAATACAAAAATTACAAGAGAAAATCATCACAATCGATACTCTTCCGTAGAAAAGACTTCATTGACGTGACTAATAAATTGTCATCGAAAGCAGCTGCATTACTTTTCGATTTTGGATAATCGTTGTTGCAGTTGTTCAAGGTGGTTATAAAAATTATACATTTTGTTTCTTAGTGTACTGAAAATGTCTGAAACATTACATGACTCATCGATAATGATGGATGTGATTTATTGTCGAAGACATTGTTGCCTGCTCTGTTTTGTCTCAAGCATGTTCAATATTCGTTAGTTCGATTTTACTGCAGATGATCAGTAATATGGTGATGATCACTTGATGTCTCGACAGAGTGTTTTTTTTGTATGACGCATTGATTTTACAATAAAGGCTCATCACTTCCCAAGACACTGGAAACAGATTTGTCTTTTCTATCTTTCTTTTTATAGGAATACATTAACGTTGAATATTCAAAACACAATTATTATTCTCATAAGATTTGCATTGAAGAACGATCCATGAGGTCAACAGACTTGTCCTCCTATCTCTTTGTGGGGATATCAATATAGTTAAATGTTCAGAATACATCAACAAGTATTTTGATAAGATTTGGATGGAAGAGTTGTCTCCCTATGTTATTTTTGTTGAGATAACACCGAAGTTGAATCTTCAGAATACAACAAGTATTTTAAGATCAGAGAAATGTCGATGAAGGCTGTTGAATTAGTCTAGACATACTTCGGTATATTGGAGAACGTTTTGGACATAATCTTCATCCTCATACAAATATAGATGATCATTAGTTTGAACTTTTAATAAACTGAAAATTGAGTAGGTAGCAGTTGAACGTCACTATATATTATTAATTGAAGTCCCCTACCCCGTAGTCTGTCTGACAGTATGAACCTAAAAAGTCACTACACAATGTTCCTATTTTATAGTTCTTAATGAATATTGCGAAATATGTCTATCTTTCAAGCACAGCTATACCCAATGTAATATTTAAAATAACGGCTAACTATTGGCGTTTTCTTCATTTTACAAAATTACGTGAACCATCCACGTAATTAAAATTATTCAACAAAATTTCCCACTTTTGCCGAAATTGTGACTGACCTCCAAAAACCAATCAACCTGTAATATTATTTATTTGATCTAGTTACAAGTATCCTTCATAATTTTTTTACTTACTCACCAGGTAATGCTTTTCTGATTTTTTTTAAAAACCTCTCTCTAATTACCAATTAAACAGATCTTGTTCGTACCTCTTATGGTACTGCCTTGATGATTTTTCCATGGCATCCAACGATATGAAAATAAAATATGCTTCTCATTGCTTCTCGAAGAAATCCATGGTCTTGACCCTGATAACAGAAGAGCACGGTCTACCACACCAAAGAAGGTGAGGTAGATCATCGTGACCGTGACTGTCTGCGAAGAAAGTGAAACCATTCTTTTCTTTCATCATCCCAGCTTTGTCGAAGAAATTGAAAGTAGACGAAACTAGATCGCATTACTCTACTTTACTCAAATGTATAACAAATTGGTCACCGCCAAACCCGTGAGTGGTATCGTAGAAGACAGTTCTTTACGAATCGCATATGTATTATTCATGAAAGAGGTAAATGGAACAACCGATTTTTTTTTATTTTGTTCGCAGAAACACGAAGGTGTTGTATTTATCGTGCAGGTGGAGTATGTTGCGTCACAGTACTCACTAAACAACAAAGCACCAGATCACTTTGGAATCAATAAACGCACTACAGAGTGGATCGATTCTCATTGATGGTTTTGGTGGCTCAGAATAAAGAATCGTGCGAAACAAAAATTATTAAATTATAATTTGGCGAATATAAATCTGAAGATGAAGATGGAGGTGAAACAATTGATGGAAAACTCGAAATAAAACGGACGAAACCAAATTCTGTTTCAATTGTAGGAAAAAATATAAAGGATACGGAAATAAAATAACATTTATTGAAAGTATTACCACAAGAACTCGATAATTTTCAATTTTTCAACGGAAAAATTTAATATTCAGTTCAGATTTGTATCTATTGCTGGTTTTTTGTGTGCCTCCGGAAACCGGAGGCACAAGGTCACCCATTTGTTT
>WOGN01005727.1:491-12967 GCA_015342105.1 Leptinotarsa texana
ATGGAGAACACAAGATCCTCTGCGTAAATACCGAGAGGCTAGCAACGTCGAATCATTATTTAACAAAAATGTATTTGGAAGTCATAAAAATACACAAACACCAAGAGAACTTCAACAGAAAGGAAGAGAGGACATATCTACCAAAGATCTGGTACACAGCATTGAAAGGCACCAAAACGAAGCCTTGTCACCTAAATCGCGCAGGAAGTATGTGTGAACCCGACATTACAGAAAGTGCGCGAAAAGTCAGCACTATGAATGACATGGCAGAAATGAGAGCTTCAGTTTCAGTTGATACGTCAAGAAGAGTACTTCGACTATGCTACTGAAGATGACTGTAGCAGTTGCAGTTGAAACGTTTGGATATTGTAACTGAAAAAGACCACGGTAAAACCCGGCAACCAACCAAAAATCAACATCAGCCTTGAAAGCCTACATTGCTATAGTACTCATTACTTTTTAATAATCTTGTTAATTGAAATTTTGCAATATGTTTTTCAAACCATATTTTTATTAATTTCAAAATTAGCAAGTTCCGCAAGATCAAAGATTATGATGAGTTTTTGATGTGTTATTAGGTATGTCATGCATGATCTACTTTTGAACGATTACATATGCACTTTTTGTGGAGTGGCTGATCAAACGAAAAGGAAATGGAACCGTTACTTACCAAACTGAGTCGATTTGTCAGAAAATTCCATTCGTTAAAGTGGTGGTACTCTTTTGAAATATTTTATACTTCGCCACAACAAACAACAATGACAATCACCCTGGAATTTTCAAATAGCGTAGAGTTGAATGAGTTATCTTCTGGAGCCCTGACAAATTGTTTTTACACCAGTGTGCGAGATTCAGAATCATACCAGATAGTTTCGTTGAAAATCAGATTTGAAAATACGGATTCATTCAGGGGCTCACTTGAGAGATGAAATGTTCAAACTGATGACCACTTGCATCTCAAAAAGAAAGAAAACGGTTCGAAACAATTCCCGAGGTATTCCAATTTTTTCATGAAAATATTCCAAAAACGCAACTTTCTTTCATATTTTCCACTTTCTGAGTATATATTTGGGAAGCATTCAATGCGCATCCTTCTTCTCAACAAGGGCTGTTGATTTGGATCAACAGTATGATGAAAAAAAGTCATTTGAAGTTTTAACAAAAAATATAGTCTCCGCATTATACTGTTCATCTTGAATTCGTTTCGTGTTGACACCGGAATAGTAAAATAAATACAAAAACAGCGCCTTCAAAAGAACTGATTCAGAAATTGTTCGACAAATACCATTGAATGTCTCTGGCAATCCTTCACAGTGCGTAGTTTTTGAATATATTGTAAGAATTATTTCAGAGTTAGGATATAACATTCACTAATGTTTACATTCACAAAATATTATGAATGAAATTGCATTTGCAATGGATCTCTGAATGCAGAAATAAAAATTTATAATCATCTATCAGATGGAATGAACCAGCTTCCGACTACAAACGGTTGCAGACATCGAATTTGAATAATATGTGTCGTAAGTGATCATTTGTATGTGTCGAATAGGTTGAAATTCAGTTTCTGCAGGATGTACCCATTAGTTATAAGAAATTCAATGAGCACCAGCTCATTTCAGCAAATTGGCTCAAGGGTTTTCAACAGTAACATACGGAGATCGCTGGATTGGTCGAGGTAGACCTCACTTACAGCTTGTTCGATCACCGGACTTCAACCCTTCGGATTATTTTTATGGTATATGCTATTATTACTACTATTTATTGGTATATACTACTGCAGATGTGGAAGATTCAAGAAATTAGATAATTGCAATCAGAAACGATCCTGATGTTTTTGAAAGACTTCGGGAGTCTTGTAGATGAAGAAACATCACATGTAATTTTTAGTAATAATAAGTTATTGTCTTTTTCGCTTCGTATCTTCGAAACAAAGTGTCCTATCCAAAAATAATCAAGGAAATTATCAAGGAACAAAATATCCTTAGAAAATTTCAATGAATAGTCCCTTGAATTTTTTCCGTATGTTTAATAAACACCCTGTATGTCGAGTGCAGAATAAAAAGTCTAAAAATTCTTAGGTAGGGACACATGTGGTCATCAATTTGAACATTGAGCATCAAGTGAGCAATAAAACAAATTTCAACTTCCACATGTTCTTTTTACAAAATTATCGGACGAAATTGAAAAATTTAATAGTTTCAGAGACTACATAAAGCTTATGCCAATCAAAAATGCTTAGGGTGATTGTCAGCTCCGTTTGCTAATAGAAATGAATCAAAATAGGGTTTTAAATTGACCTCTTTGGATATTTTCACCTTCCGCAATCTAAAAATGAAAATTTTAACGGATAACTTTTCACAGTTGTAGAAAGGCCCCGTTTTTGTTCTCTTCATTTTTCACAAATATAAATGAGCTGTTCATCAGTAACTTTTCACGTGTGATAATGTGACAAGTAAAAAGATTGGTAATTTTATTGATACCTTGAAATATAACATTTTGAGGGCCAAAATCCTCCTTTGTCTTCAGAATCAAGAAATAAAACATACCTCGCTATTTTTCTTCTATAATTTATATTCCCAAACTTTTTTGAAAAAATTAAACATAATTGTTTGTGAAAAATATTATAGTGACCAGAACTAGATATTTGCTCTTTATGTACCTGCATTTTCATTTCTATTTTTTCTAAAAAAGTTTAATGAGAAAAAATCAAGCCACAGTGCCTGATGACGATCTGTGTTCCGTTTTCGTTTGGCCACCCTATATTTCTGCGCGATAAGTCTCTCCCATCACTTCTGTGACGAGCTGGCCGCTATCCGCGCCGCATCATCCGATGAGCTGTCGAATGACCTGCTTTGTCTGTTTTGGCGGCCGCCGCCGGTTTAGTCGGGTATACGATGAGAGATATCCGCTATAAATGGAACTCGGGAATAAAGAGTGTTGGAATAAGCAGCGAGGTGGAGCTGCCGCAGTTCCGGGTGCTGGGCCACAAACAGAGGCAAACCGTTATTAGTCTTAGCACAGGTAACTGACAAGATGTAGTTATATGAGGAGCGTAGTAATTAAGTGCAATTTGCGTACGACGAATGGGAAATGTGTTCTATTCTTGGATTTGTGTGATACATTGATGAATAAGGGATTAAACGGGAGCTTGAGTGCGTTGAACACCGATTACTCTTGAGCATCATTTATACTTCATTCAGATTAGTTTTGAATTGTTTCAGTTAAAATGGGTGCATAAAAATATCTTCAATGATATGGTTAAAAGGAAATCACCCTGTAAGTTAAACCTGGAATAACAATGAGAAAATACAACCACTCCAACTTATTTTCATTTAGGCTTAGTTGAAAGTCAGACATTTCATTTCCTATTCATTGATGATTGAAAAGAAGTAATACTTTTTGGAAATTTGGTGTTTCTAGGATTATTTCAGAAATACCCACGAAAATTGAGGTGTCATTGACTACTCTGAACTGTGATGCTGTCAACTCTCGAAGGAATTCAATTACCGGGTCAAATACTTCCAAAACCAAATGATTCTGACCGGATGAATCACAAAACTGTTGATGCATTCATGTCCGAAACATGTATTATCCTGAATATCATTAGTTCAGACTTCCATTATCTGATATCATATAAAAAAATTGAAATCCCTGAAAGAACTAAAACAAGAAGAATTGAAAATGAATGACTGAAAATAACAATAATATTAAGCGGCAGGAGCCTCGCAAGGAACAGAAACCGTCAAGACTGCAAGAGGCTTACAAGGAAAAGAAGTCATCACAAACAGTGCTTGCACTTCCGTACATCAGAGGATTATCGGAAAGGATGAGCAGGAATGGATCCAAGTACAATAACGGAACCTGCTTCAAATCCGGAAACACCATCCGAAGCAGCCTCACGAAAACCAGGCCACCAAACGCGGTTTGCGATTCCAAGAATTGCATTTTCCGGATACCATTGAGGCCATTGAATGTTCACATTGCTGAGCACAAAAAACACAAACAGCGAGGGGAAACCAGCAAGTCAGCAATACCAGAGCATTTTTAGACCCAGGGGGAATAATGGTTTAAGAGGAAATTGAAAGAAGCCGCATACATGTTATCCAACAAAGTATTTATCCTAGCTAGCGTAGAGATGCGCAACATATAGAAACCCATAATCAAACGAAAAATGATCAACTCCCGCCAAGCGGTCATCTCCCACTAAACTGGTGAAGCGGAGAAAAAAAAGCGGAGATAAGTGAATCTTTTTTATTTATTTTTTCATTTTTATTTTATTGTTCAATCGTTCTATTTTTACTTGTATTTTATTACACTATCATTTTATTTCAGTTTTTTTTTTGCTTAATATAATTATTATTTTCATCTATTCATTTTTAATTTTATTTTTTTATTAGTTCTTTCAGGGATTTCAAATCATTTTATGTAATATCAGACAATAGAAATCCGAACTGATGAAATTCATCATGAAACATTGTTAATCACCTTCAAATAAACTTATATTATCCTGTTTTTAGAAACAAAATGTGCTATAAAATTGTTTATTTGTCTTTAACAATATACTTCGAGAAGTACTACTTTCTTAGCGTGGCTTCTTTTGCCTAACACTTGCAAAATGGCAACTTCTTTCATACTCAGTTCTTCATTTGATTCAACTCAGTTAACACCATTTTTCTTGGTGATACCAAAGCTCAATAAGCTCAATAATATGTTAAAGCACTAATTATTTCGCCCTGTATTGTCAATCAAATATATTCAATTCTCATCTTCTTAGAAAGAAAGCTCAATATTACCAAAAATGTCACATAGAAAAAGTTCAAATGTCACATAGAAAAATTCAATGTCACAAAATACGGACTTTTGACAATTATTGTTAATTCAAAGACAATTAATTTAACGGCTGTGAATGAAGATTTTTTCAAAAGCAGCATTGCACTTTGTAGTGCGAAAGAAATCATGAACAATAATCAAATGATGGAATATGAACCCAAAGAGGTCGGAAGAGTCACCTCAACATATTCCCAGAGAAGACTTCAACATATTCCTACATAAGAAGGGTGTAAACACAAAAAAGGAACGGGCTTCTGACATATATATGAAATTCTAAAGAGAAGAACTATTACTCTGTTTAAAAAATAGGAATTTTCATTTTCTCAGAAATTATTTATTCATCAGTTTCCAATTCGTTGTCCACTTCAAAGTGGTCCCTCTTTCATGAGTCTTCTCAATCTTGGAAACAAGAAAAAGGCACAGGGAGCCAAATCTAGTGAACACGGTGGCTGAAGCATGACTACAGTATTGTTTTTGGACTGAAAGTTACGAACAAGCAATGACCAGTGGGTGCTTTGTTTACTCACTCGAAATGACTACCGTGTTAGTCGGTGGTTCAAGCCCTAGTCTGAACGATTGATTTTCACTTGCTATCGTTCAACCCGTGTTAGAAATCCAAATGAAATTGTTTCATTTGGATAACCGCATTCATGTGGAGTAGACTTCATGAGAACGTTTTTCCAAATGAATTCAATCTCCAGCGATTCCATCCCAAAATGAATCGCTACTTCCTCACAGGAACCTCTCTTAGAGCATCTCAAAGTTTATCTTGTAGTGCTTGTGTTTTGTCTTAAAAAAACAAGAGATATATTTACCCCCCGAATGGATGGAGCTGCGATAATATTTGAAATTTCAATGATATATACATGCAACTGTAAAAAACTATGTTCAGGTATCAAAAAAATCAAATGAGTATCTCCACCATATAGTTATAGTGATTTTGAATTCAGAATAGTTATTTCAAAGTTAGCAGAAAGTCTAGTAACTCAGCTGATATCAAGCAGGACATTAGGTATTCCAATGTCTCGGAAAGATTTTGTTCTATTAACTACAGATAGAAGAGAGTGAAACAATTGAAAGAATGATATTTTTTCATTCTCACTTTATAAGAATATATGTCAATGTCAATTGAAACGATGAGGTAGAGACTTCAAGCCGAAGATTCATGTAGCAGAAGACACTGTGAGTGTGAAGATATAACTGCTGTCTTCAGAAACATAATTTTTGAAGACTATACTAGAAAGGGTCTCACTTCGGATAAGAATGAATTCGAAGTGAAAGAGCTCCAGGAAAAAAAAAAGAGTTGGGGCTGCTGGATCCGTTCCCAAATAGAAAGGAAGAAAAATATTATTCTGGAGAAGCTGTATCAGTATATGAGGAGAAATAAACTCATTTGCTTACCATGAAACAAACTGATTCAATGCTTAATACCGTAGTGTAATTTTCTATTCGTGCAGAAAATCGTTCTTTCTAATGCCTGCAGAAGATATCATTTAGGACTCGACGTGATAATAGACACTTCCATCCGAAAAAGAGTAACGTATTGTAGAAGTGTTTGCAGATTATTTAAATGAACGAAATTGGCTCATTCGCCAAAGAATGTGTTTTTAAGGATAGTAACATAGGACGTAAGTGTTTGCAGATTATTCAAATCAACAAAATTGACGTATTCACCTAAGAATACATTTGAAGGATATAAAAAACAAGGAAAACGTGTTTGCATATTATTGAAGTGAACAGAATTGACGCATTCGTCAAAGAATATGTTTGAAGGGTAATAACACACAAAAGAAGTACATGCAGATTATTTGAATGAACAAAATTGACGCAGTCACCCATGAATATGTTTTAGCGGTAGTAACACACGGAAGAAGTATTTGCATATCATTTGAGTGAACAAAATCGACGCATTCGCCAAATAATATGTTTGAAGGATAGTAACACAGGGAGGAAGTGTTTGCGGATTTTTTGAATGAACAAAATTGACGCAGTCGCCCAAGATTATGTCTGAAGAATAGTAAAACAAAGAAAACGTGTTTGTATATTATTTAAGTGAACAAAATGAACGCATTCGCCAAAGAATGTGTTTAAAGAATAGTAACATAGAGAGAAAGTGTCTGCAAATTTTTTTAATGAAGAAAATTGATGCATTTCATCAGTTCGGACTTCCATTGTCTAATCTAATATAAATTGATTTGAAAACCCAAAAATAACAATTTTATTAAACAAAAACTGAATTTACAAAAAATTAACATACAAGCTACAACCAAACAAATAAAATTAAAATATTAATAAAAGCTGAAAAATAAAGATTGAAAAATTATTATTAGCAAAAATGAAAAAACAAATTGAAAAAAAATTAAAGAGATTTCAAACCAAGTTATGTCACGACGTTCCGATTGTTGGTATCTACAATCGTCTTCGGGTGATAATCCGAAGTTATCACCCGAAGACGATGTTTCTGTGTTCTGTGTTTTTACTCTCATCAGGATTTTATTTTCACAACGTTTTGGCAATGTCTCATTTGCCATCTTCTGGTGATATTTGGAGATCAGTGGAAAAATTTCAGACATCATAAAAATTGTCTACAAGAGATGAATTCCCTTTTTCAAACAAAATAACTGGAGGAACTTTCGAGAACTTGAATACATTTGGAAAATCGCCAGTTACATGAATTTGATGTATGTAGAAGCAAATCAATCGAGGGACAATATAAATTGATTATTATTTGTGAGACTGCTTCCATTCGGGAAATCGAATCTACATATATGAAATTCAGAAATCCCGTAGTTGCCTGGACTCCATTATTTGACATGTTTGGCGAATAATTCGTTACTCAATCAGAACGTGAGATCAGACTTGCGCATCTTATTGATTTTCATGTAATTTAGTGGTTTTAGCTTCGGAAATCAACTTCGTTACAGACAAGGAGTGTATGATTGGAAAAGTTGTGAGATATTGAAAGCTGATTCGAAAAAAACTTCAGATAAATTAATCAGAAAGTATTCATGGGGAGCATGTTAGGAAAATTGGAAAAGTTGTGAAATAGTAGACTCCTATGAATAACTAGGGTAAGATCTATTTAATTTTCTCATCTAATGTTCGATCGGTTGTATGAGTTTTTCTGGATTGTCAGTCATTTGTGAGATATTCGACGTAAAATTTTTGTGAAAAAAGTAATTCCGTTATACATTTTTTGGATATTGGGAATAAATTTCAAAATATCGCGACAAATCGTACAATCGCCAGTGTCTTACGAATAATAAAGAATTGACATTTTTTTGCCTCATTTAATATTGTCTGAAATGAAGTATCAAAAATCACCTCAACTGATAATTTTTAAATTTTGGCAACCATTATTTCCAGGTCCATTATGTATCTTCAAGAAGCATTTATGTTCTTCCATTTCACATCAGTACTTCAACAGATATTTGAATTTAGGCGAGTGTACTTGTTTGCGGAAAATCGTATAGTCACTATTTACCACATATTATATTTTAATTTGGCCATTAGACATTTGATATTCCTAAGTTCACGGACCGTGTGTAGTATGAGGGTATGCTGGCCAAACTTCGATGCTATGGCTTGTCCCATCATTTTTTTGTATGGCTCCCTATCTTCCTAAAAAACGTTCCCTGCAAGTGGCCATTGTTCGATATCTCTCATCATCACCGCTGGTGTTTCTCAGGGATCTATATTGTCTCAAATCCTCTTTCTATAGTATGTCCAATGCTTATTGGAAGAAAAAAAACAAGAATCCAATATATTGCTGTGCTGATGACGGCACACTTGTTTCATCATTTCAGGACATCGACTGCTGATGCACATCTTCACCGGCAGCAGTAGGTTGCATATTTCAATGAGGATCTAGAAGTAACTTCGATTTGGGGTGAAAAAAATTAGGTTCCATTCAATGCCACAAAAACCCAGGCATGGTTTTGTCCAAAAAGCGGATATAATAACGTCAGGTCAGACAGAAATACTCGACGCAGTGTAGCTGCTCATCGTTTTGAGGTTCAACTCAGTACATCTCGAACTTTACTGTTCAAGAACTCTTCCATTTGAAAAACTGCGTTCACGCGGAATGAACTCCTTGAGAACGTTTCACAAAATGGATTTGATCTGCAGCGATTCAAATCCAATTCGTATCATTATTTTCGCACAGGTACCGCTCGTAGAACGCCAAAAATATATTTTTGTAATGCTTGTGTTTTGTCCTTAAAAAGTCAACATTGTTGCACAAACATTGAGATAAAAATATTTTTCCCGTCTGAGTCGTCAAATGAAATAATTTCAGTGAGAATCTCAGTATACTACTCCTCAAGAATTAAACTACTGAAAAAACTCATCTTATTTGAATAAGTATACATTTCGGTTTTTGTTAGACTAGTACTTCCAAAACAAACACTGTTTTGGAAGCTCCAGAACTATAACACTTCATCTACTGAAGACTTTCGGTTTTTCAAATGCTCGTCGAGAATAATTTTGTTTTTCTAGAACTCAGAAATTATGTATTCTTTCCACTCCACGACAGAGTTTTCTGTTTTACTTTTGAACAAGTAATTCATTGAACGAAAAATGTGAAAAACTTTTCGAGAAAAGAATAAAGTAATTATTGCCAAAGTGAACACTTTGAGGATATGTGTAGAATAAGTACAGGAGTTTCTGTCAGATACAAACTGGAAAAAGCAGTTCAACGGGAAGCAACTACTTCGTAGAATATGAACACTTAATTTATACGAAAATGATTTTTTTTTATTCGGTTCAGTTTTCACTCTCAGGAAAATTCGAGTCTTTAGACAGACGTTCAGGAGTTTCGGTCGAAAACTTTGATTTCATCTCCCATCAACCCCTTTTTGGATAACCCTAAAAGATAAAAAACTTGTTTCTTGCCTAAAATTGCAATTTGATGTCACCGGAAGACACACTACTGTTCTTGTCATGATGATAATATGAGAAAATAATTATGTATTTCTACAAAATAAATAGGTTATCAATGAAACAAGCTGACATATAGAAACCAAAAAGGTTTCTCCCAAAATTCTTATCAGTTCCGATCGATTTTCGTTGTGTCTGTGTAGCTGACTCTCCAGACATTTCTCACAATTTTCACGACACTGCAGACGTGCTTTTGGAATATCTACTTTTCAAATACTTTTCCGCAACCCAATTTACAGGGATATAAGATAGGGACAGAGGCGTCGCACAAAATTATTCGTAATTTGTCGCAAACAATTACAGAACGCATTTGGTAGTAACCACAACAAAAATAACTCAGAGGAAAATATGATTTTGAATCGAAATGTTATCAGTATGTTCGAAATACGTCACCATCACGAAGAGTGTATGATACCTAGATAACAAGTGTTACAAAAGAATATAACAGATTTTGAATTATAACGACGTTATGATTTATAATCTGAGGCTACTAAACAAACACATCTTCATTAGCACGACTGGTACTGATCACTGAATATAGATAACCCGTAACCTGAAAATAGTCAGAAATAAAGCATATCATATTGCTGCATAAAAATTATGAATGAGTTCAGTTATGTTGCTCGAAAAAAATTTTTTTTTTCATTATCTTACATCATTTCTTGATTGAAATATTTTATAAATTCCGTGGAATAACTTAGATAGTCATATCTATTTGACTAACTTTCTCTCAGTCAGAATATTACGATTCATGATAGAGCAAAGAAACACTAAGGGATTAGCCCAATGAGGGTTTGAGTAAATCCTGATTATTGATTGGAAAAGCAGAAATACCTTGGAAATTTTCTTCCATTTACTCTTACGATTAAGAATGATTTCTATGATTGTCTCACTCTATCATTCATCTTCAAAAAAAGTAATGAATACAGTTTATTGTATAATTTTCATTATAATCACTATAACTGAAAATCATACAATGAACTGTATTCATTACTTTTCAATATGGATTTTCATCAAGTATCGGCCAGTTCTATTCAATTATTCATCTTCGATACAATGTAATCGAATAAACGATCCAGAGCCTTCCAAAATACCCTGATAGACACACTTCAAGGAGCTATTGTTAAAGAAAAACACTTGTTGCGGTTTTGTAAGTTGTTGAGTGAAAACGATAATATAATTACTCGTATATCAGAAGTGATTCAGTCCTTCATAATGAAGTGGAACTTTCATTATTAGAGAAGTGATATTGAAACTACCAAGCTGTAGTATGTATGTATTCTTATTGATCTTCTCTTGAATAATGACAAACTTTCAATTATTTCTGAAACGTTTTGTGTTTCATTCGAGCTTTTTATTGGCAAAGGTTCTACCAGTGAGAAACTTTTCGAAGTACTTGAAAACATGGTAGTCGATCGGCGAGAGGTTTGAGGTATATGGTGAGTGAGGCAGAACTTCGATGCTCAATTTGTTGAACTTTCGGAAAGTGATTTGTCAAACATGCGGACGGATGTTGTGGTGCAGCAAGACCCCTTCTGTTGACCAGTACCGCCTGCTGTTGACGCAATTTTTGGTACATTTAATCGATTTTCCACAATATGACTCTACTTGAACCATCACAGTGTAGTCATATTGTGGAAAATCGATGAAATTCACCAAAAATTGCCCAGCCGCAGGAAGTTATAGTGAATCACACCAGCCGCTTACTATTATAGAGTGAACACATTCTCTTTTTATCAGGTTTTTGCCTTTGGTGAGTGCCTGGGTGGCTCATCGGTGTCCAACCACTGTCCTTAACGTCTTATGTTGATGAGGATCCATTTATCATCACTCGTGACGACACGATCAAGAAGCATTGTTTTGGGTGCGCAAAAGCATAGAAGAACAGCCTTGAAACGGTGACAATTTCTGTCGATCGTTCAAATTGTGCATCCCACGCTGTTTGCGGTGAGTCAGTCTCCACTAGGGTCCTCAAATCCTCGTTCTTAATTACTGTAGGTCAACTACTTTGTGGCATAACTTCGGAACGAAATTTCGAAAACCACCGTCGTTAATCAACACAGGGGCCACAGACAAAAAATGTTTATGACTATACTCAATTTTTTATTGCCGTTCCAATTGGGCATGGATAGACTATAACTGAATGTTATAAAAAAAATATGTTTCACCATTCGTTATGATATGAAGCAAGTAGATTCTTCTTTGTCCAAAAAACTATCCAGTTAACCCATAAAAGAAATTCATTCGATCCTAAAAGACCAGATGTTGTATAGGTTGATCTGGTGAAAAATTAATTTACGCATGAGAAAACATATGAGCAGGATGACGAAATGAATTCAACGTATGCTATTCACCACCTTATATAGTTGAATCATTTTCACATTATGTCTCATATCTAGTCTTTTGGGTGGTTGTATTGATTAATTACCTGTTTGTACCAGGGGTAGTATCGTATATTGGATGGTATAAAATGGTTGTGAATTATAAGTTATTCGATATTTGTTATTGATACTGAGCCTTGTCACCATAAAATATTTCAGGTTTTTTGCTGTTATTGTTCGTTCCGTTATTTATACTTTTTTTATACAGTTTATCCCACTTTTTACGGAGCTGTATAGATATCAAAGTTGTTGAAAAAGTAACTAGTGTATTTTTGGGAAAGAAAGTTTTTGGCTTTCTACTACTCCATCTTGATACAAAAAAAA
>WOGN01005728.1:0-12966 GCA_015342105.1 Leptinotarsa texana
AATTTGAACATCCCGGAATGGAATGGGTTCATAGAGGAAGCAACAACAGAGAAACACTTTGAAACATCCAAAATGATATGTCTGCCATTCATAAACCAGATGATTACTGCGGCTGCTGGAAGGGTTGTGAGAACGTGTGCAACTGAAAAATAGCAGGATTGAAATGCTCATCAGTCTGTAGGCACTGTATCGGGACCTCTTGTGACAATATACCTGATGTTGCAGTAGAAGATATCCCAGAAGGGGACGATCTCTCCGATGTCGAAATGCAGGATGACTTGTGGGCACATAACGTCGACGATTCATCACCATCCTCTAATGGGGATATGCCATTCCAATATGTCGATCCAGACACGGTCGAACCTCAACCGGGACCTTCCAAGAGGACTAAATTGATTTAATTTTTTTGATTGATTACTCAATTGATTTACTCTGTCGATTTACTACTAATTTGATTTATTACTAAATTTTATTCATTTTCAATATTACTCAATTTCCTACAAATGAACTTATTAACTTTTGTTGTACTTATCTTTTTTACTTCATTATTCGTAGCTTAATAAATAATAGATGAAAACAAAAATGAAATTGTTTCATTTCAAAAGTGACTTTTATTTTTGAAACATATGTTCCTACGTGAATAGATATTATTATTATTATTATTACTATTACATTAATGAGAATTTATCAATTCTTCTACATTTCTCTTGTTCCTCTTCGAATTGTTTAGTTCATTTTCTTTTTTAACATCCCATTATAATGAGCTTCAATGGTATAATCAGGGTCAAAATTAAATTAATCAGACAGACGGAATTGCACAAAATTGAGAAGTTCGAAAAAAAAAACTTTGAAAGGCCTCATCTCGAAAACTATTGGGTCTACAGATACAGTTTTAGTATAATATTGCAGCAAATTTAATCTACTTCAAAAGCATAAGGAACAAGTTTTTTCAAAAACTAGTCCTTCAGGATCTTAATCGCCAAAATTTAAAAAAACCCAATTTTTTCGCGGTTTTTTAGATTTTTGACAAAGTTGCGTTCGGCGCTCGAGGTCACAGACTTGGATCATTCATTAGGCCAACATCATAAATAAGTCTGCAAAAAATCAGAACTACCGGATTTGACGCATGCTGTGATGTATAAAGTTACTGGACTATTCATTGACTTGACAAAGGCTTTTGATACTGTTGATCATCAATTACTTTTACAGATCCTAGAAAACAATGGTTGTAAAAGAAATTGTCTGAAAATCTATAAAAGCTACTTATATAATAAAAAACGAATCCTGAGGTTGACTGATACAAGTAACCCCAAAAAAATTGAGTGTGATGTGCGTCAAGGTATTGTGTTAGGACCGATATTGTTCAATCTGTACTGTACAGTAGACCATATAATAGGATACGCAGACGATACTGCAATCTCCTATGAGGCGGAAACATGGAGTGAGCTCAAATATTAGGTAGAAACAGATTTTATACCACCCAAACAATGTAATGGTTTAACACAGACTCTTGACAATAAATATGACCAAAACTAACTTTCTACCATTCAGTTGCAACATATCCAAGGTCTGCCCATTCGAAAATATCAACGTGATAACACAAGGGAATACTTTTACCATTCACTTCGTGGGAGAAATCAAGTACTTAGGCGTATATACAGAAATGGGATAATTATATACGATATGTCATTGATAACCTACAATCAGTCCTTTACAAATTTCGCTGCCTAAAAAATATTTATCAGTAGATAACAGAAATTTTTGTATTTTGCTCTTGTTGTAAGCCACTTGAGATACGGCATAATTACCTGGGGTTCAGCCGCACGAGTACATATTAATTCTTTAGAGATACTACAAAGAAGGTTCCTCAGTCTGATAATGCCAAAAAATTCAAAGTATCCGTCAGATCTCTTATATGTAGAATGTCAAATAATGGATATTAGACGATTATACTTCTTTGTACCAACGTAAAGTACCAATTCTGTGGTAACAAAGCAAACTCTCGAAGCCATCAATATATCATCCGACTCGCTTACCCCACTATCGTAAAAAAAATTCACAAAGAGCATACTCTTTTTGCGTAAAATTGAATTATATAACCGGTGAATGTTATAGTTACCAGTGAATTTGAAAAATATAACATCAAAACCACTGTTGAAAAAAGCTAATCATTCGTTTTTCAAACAGACCGACAATTTGTGAGAAATCTGATGAAATAGCTACTAGCAAATAATAAACACTAACACGCATTCTCGAATTGTTATAATTTCCACATTTTATAATTTTCTATAAGATTTTTAACTTTGTAATTTTTTTTTATGTTACATACTTATGTTTTTATACATCATACCATTCATACATATATGTCAATTTTTATGGGAAACGAGTGATTTGCACTTATTCCAAAATAGCTTTATTCCTTTACTCTATGTTGTAACTTATTTTTATCTGTATTTGTGTTCATACATTGTGAATAGTATGTGTCAGGCCGTATCCTCCGCAGCCCCGATACATTCAGGTGGGCGCGTCAACACTATCAACCAACCACCACTCCCCACACCGTGGGGTAAGTTATCATTGGGTTCGAGAATCATGTGTTCTGAGCAATCGCAATGAGTCAAGAATGACAAGACTTCTGCCGGTATGATTTCAAGATTCAAGAGTAGAGAGGGCATCATTCCACCAAGGACTCTTCGTTTTTACTCCTATTTTTGGACGATATTCGTCTCGCCAGGAACTGAAAACTTCATGACTACAACTACAACTACACGACTACGAGAAGGACTACATCAGGCTCATTAGCTTGTATTAGCCTGATGTATTTGTCTGACTTGTTAATCCGCCGGAAAAATAATCTTTTAATATGAATTAAAAATCTAATATAAATAAATAACATTGCTGGCTGTATTCTAACTCTTTTCAAAAATTCAATGGACAGAATTATCCTTCTGGAAAATGACCCAAAAGAAAAAGAGATGCCAGCAGCACCTGAGTGGATTATTATTTGTGTCAGAAAACTTCAATTCGAATCAAGTTATTCAAGGTATGATACAGATACCCAATAATTACAATTACCTGAACAGTGATAAAAATGACTGATAACTAGCACTTTCCAGTTAGTCACTGATAAGACCCACATGTTGGAATTTGAACCATTTACGATATCGTTCACTCTCACTCAAGTATCATATTATGTAATAGTACCTTCAAAATTAATTTTCAGTTACGATATTCAAATATTTTCAAGGTTTCTCCTTATATCAATGAAAATTTAATTTCCAAAATCAGAAATGAATAATTTCATTCTAGGGCAATAAAGTACCCCCTAAAATGTAAATTATAATGTCTAGCGTCAACATCTGAGTAGTTTTGCAACAAATCTTGCAACTGAATATCAAATTATTTGTATATTAACTTTATATGTATTGTATTGAACTTAACTAAACGGATTGAGTTAAAATTTTATATACCCATTCAGTTTGGATGACAATATATAGATATATAATTATCTAAGTGATGTTATGGTACATTCAACATGGCGAACCGAACAAGGTCGTTTTTTCTATTGAAGGAAAAAATCACAAAATATCGGAAACAAGATGGCCGCCATACGAATTTTTAGGATTTATAACTCAGCAAAGTTTACGGATAGCTTGTTAGTGCTCGAACGAATGAAGTGAAGAGACTGAGGAACATGTACAACTATAACTAAAAAAATAATCTGTCTTAAAAAAATCTGTTTTAAAAGCTTTTTTTCCGTTAATCAGCTGTCGCCCCCATACGAACCACAACTCTAAGAAGTTGAGGAACTTGTGCGAGCTGAGGACTAGCGAGGTCTTACCTTTCAACGTGTGATTCCTAACATAATAAATTGATTTAAAAAAGTGTTTTGAAGTGAAAGTTTAAATTCAATATTCTTAGAAAGAAAAAATAAACATTAAATCGATCTATCAATTTATCACATTACACAATTTATATTATAGAAGGCTGTTGATTTTTATTACAAATACCACCCTGCTAATCACTTGTAATCATTCTCTAAAATTTGTGTAATCAAAGGATCTTGAGTATCTCCATTGAGATCACCTTCAATGAAGAATATGAGTGTCAAGAATTCCCGAACAAACATTTGATTTTTCTGGAGTTTTTTAATGTGTTTCTATCACCAAATTATGATTTACACCACTCCAGTAACGACAGTCAGATCTATTTATTTTACCAGTCAACATGAACATGCTTCTGCCTGAAAAACGCCTATTGTATAATAACTCCTCCCAAACTAAAGTTGACATCTTCGTTCAATGTATGAACTAGCCTTGTGTTGAAAAGATGGAATTTGTGGGCTTTCAAAATCCAGAAAACACTAGTAACTGATACACCATACGCTTGAGCTACTTGTTCGCTGGATTGTTGATTATCCACTTGTATATGTCCTAAAACTACAACTTCATCTGCTTCATGTCTGACAGGAGGAAATACTTTTGTTTTCTGTTTTCTGTTGTGAACAAAACCTGAAGTTCTAAATGTATCCACTAACTGTTCAACGTACTGATATGTCACGGTGTGGTATAGTATGTTATGAATTCTTTCAGCAGCTTCAGCATACTCATCATTTCAATAAACGGTTGCAAAAATTTTAATTTTTTCTTCAGTAGAATAAACCTTGTTGGAACACAGTAAATAAAGGTGACAGTGGTCAACTATCTAATGGTTGTTGTGCGGCAACCAGTTCCATTGCAGAAAAAACTAACAGTGTGGACCATGTCAAAACGGTTATTAGGCGACTAAAATAGGACGGAAAAACCGATTGCTGACTCCAGACATCATGAATCTAAGGAAAGCTTTTTGAGAGTTGACTTATTATTGTATAGGATTAGGTGGAGCTCCTTTTGAACAATTTATTCGCTGATTTTGTTCCTATTGATATTGGCTCAATAAAAGGAACGGCAACGCATTTTTGTTTTATCTTAAATAATATCTACGTTTGATATTTGAATTATCGATGGAGAATGAACCAATTTTGGGAAAACTTACAGAAGTGATAAAAAATGAAAGACCTGTCAATTGATGTATTACTCAACCCCCCATGTCTTTGAAATAAATATGGGGGTAACTGGTGACTGTACGAAGGTGAATTTTCGTGTATGATTTTAATTTCAAAGTTAGTCCTCCCAGAAATGAAAATTGACGTGTTCTTTGAAATTTTTGATCAAACGTCCGTTTCAGACTCACAAAGGGGTCATGTTTTCGTTGGAACGCCTTGTATAAAATCTTTTTGCGGGAAAAAATTAAAAATAAACAATTATGTTTGAATATTTATAATAAAATATACATAAGATTCGAATTTATATCCTTCTTGTTTGTGTAGACAGATTAGTCAAAGCCAAAACGTTCAATTTCCGAACTTAGGCGCATTCTAATTGCCAATCATTTTATGAAATCGCGGAAATTATTCATAATTGGTAAAATGTTTAATGATTCGAATTTCCAATAGTTCATTGATAGGACCCACATAAAGTTTTACGACATGATTCAGATATATTCAACTCTCACTTAGAGAGTCTAAATATTACGTAAAATTATTAGATGCCATTATCACATATTAGTCGCACTACCAGAGCAGTAATACGGTTTTTCAACCGTGAGGTTCTCCATTCATGAAATTAATATCAATTTGTCCGGTAATTAGAGCAAGTACTACGAAATGCAATGTTTGTCTATATTGCCTATACATATTTTAAAACAGATTGTCACAAGTCTCCTATACTGCTTAGCTAAAAAAAACAATAGTACAAAATAATGTTGAACTAATTGTGAGGGATTAGAAAATTCTACTGTTTCGTCAATTTTCACTTCCTCGGAGTACCATCGAAATCAAAAAGTGAATAAAACAAAAAAAGACTAATAAAAAATGTATACAAG
This sequence comes from Leptinotarsa texana, assembly GCA_015342105.1. Classification (NCBI taxonomy): domain Eukaryota; kingdom Metazoa; phylum Arthropoda; class Insecta; order Coleoptera; family Chrysomelidae; genus Leptinotarsa; species Leptinotarsa texana. The sequence continues at coordinate 5,923 of WOGN01005728.1, forward strand.
TGAGGAAAGAATATATTAATAAATGTAGTCTGTAGAAGTTTCTAATGCGACACAAATGGTTTGCTATATGTATTCTGAAGCTGTCCTTGATGAGATGGTTGAATAAGGGGAATTTTTTAATAATACAACCCTGTTTTTGATGAACTGAGAAAACACTTCTGAACTTAGAGATATCTCACTTTGAAACATGATGTCAATAAATGCCAGGATAAAATAAAAAGCATCTGTCAAAATTGGAAATGACATTCTAGATATTCTGATTCATGTAGACTCACTTCATTTCTGAAGTGGTTCATTTGATTTCTCAATAAGGTAAGAATGATTCATATCCAAGGAATTTGGATATCCTTAACATTGAAGCTGATGTTAACCTGCACTCATTTTGTCACCAATCACTTTTTCCAATAAATAAGTGTGCACCAATGATCAAAAAACTATGATTCCAATATATTTCCTTGCTGACATCACTTTTGTCTTGATTTTCATTAGATACCCAAACATCTTCGCCGACAATAAGAGGTATAAAAATATTAAGATGAATTTAGTGCTAAGAGAACATAGGCATCAATTTTCACGAAGATGGTGAATATGACGGATCTATATAGTCATATAATAATATTTCATTTTGAATACACTGACCCGTTGCTTGGTGAACATCAATAAGACTCCCGTTAGCAGCGTGGAATAATTGGATATCAATATATCCTAAATCGTCACTTCCATGGTTACCTTTCACCTATTGGAGTGTCTAGATGAGAGAACGGCACTGTATATAGTCAAAGCTATGATTCAAGAGTTTGGATACCCTTCTCTGCATGATCCGCAACTTTGAGAGAGCAGAAATTAAAGCACTTCTATCGATACTGAACGAGGTGATCACAAATCTGTCATCGAGTTAGAATCCGCTCAGTTTCAATCCACATTGAATTTCTTCACTTCTGTGATTATACAAGTATTAGACAATGCATGGGGTCTTCTTCAATAACATTGAAGACCTCGACTTATCACAGCATGTGGCCGTTGTGTTCCTTAGGCCGAGTCAACTCAAGTTAAAACTTGAGAGGTCATCATGGCCCGCCAATGTGATGTCTACAATACCTTACTACCGTAGTCCTGTGATAGGTATAGCGATCCCAGGCACCAGGCAATGCAACTGCTAACGACATATTCTGCACATACAGTCTCAACCTATATCCACTGACCAAACAAAGTCTCAAAAGTGTTTCACTATGTGTTTTATTTCCTCCTACGGTACTCTTCCGGCATGGACGAGGTACTGGTATTGCCTACAGTCCTACAGTATTGCTATACAGTAGCTTTCTCAAGCATTTTCATGAGAGCAAAAGTAAGTATAGCTGGCCAGTTGAATTTTTTCAATAATAGAGAGTCGAAAAATACCAGTCCACACGTCTACTTCTTCTAGATCGAGTTTTAGATACTGACTATGACTTTACTTAAAAAGTCGCGGATTTTCATCACCCATCAGCAACAATGTTGTTCATCAACATGTCCATTGGAAAAAACGTACAGGCATTGGTAAAGCAAATGTTATGCAAAATGTGTTGGTTTTCAACCAGAAAATCCCTCTATGACACAGGTGAAATTTAAAAATCTTCAGTGCTTTCCTTATTGCCTTGCGAGACACACACATATTGTGGCAATAACATAATTTTGGCAAACAGAAATGATTTCTGGACTAATTTGACGAAAAACTCAAGAACGCTTTACCTGGGCCCTTTTTATTCTATAGTATGTGGATTTTATTCAACTTGTTAAATGTGGCAAAATAGGTGGAATGACAAAGAGAGTGATTGACGTTATTTTTTAATTTTTTGACAACTCTTTAACTAACTTATTATTCGTGAATACCATACAAATACTTGTTTCCCCTGAAAATAAGTTTGACATATTTTTGCATATTTTGAGATTTTTATAGAGTTCAAAAAGTAGAGGGTGGTAAGTTTTCAAATTGACACATTCTACAATAGTATCCATCATCTAAGTAAAAATATTCACGATTCACGAGAATTGTATGATGCATTAGGCGGAAGTATGTGGTTCTCGGTGCAATTTGTAAAAAAGAATTTGATAGGTGGTCTATTTTGAGACCGATGTGCATGAAGTGTTCAATATTTTAGTGATTTGAATGCCAGAAAGAGTAAATAATATCCAAAAAAATATATCAATGCCACCCCACACCAAAAAAAGAAACAACTCACCCAAATATTCTTCTCCATCAAAATAAGACACAAAAACGAGAAAAACACTTCCAAATACAGTCAGTTCGATCACTTCACTGAACTGATTAAAAAAAGATCGTGTGCTCGTAAGAGATACACAAACGACCTAGAGAGAAAGCACCTCGATACACTGCCGGCGAAAGAATCGCGGAAGAAGTGAAATGGTCAAGTGTAACCGTGTTATACCGACTCACGGCCTGTCAAATAAGCGAAGAAGAGCTCTTCAGGTGTTTTATACCGGTGACCCATATAGGGGTACCATCATCAGAGTGCGTTGCGTCTACCTGCGAGGAAAGTGTTTGGGGTGGATCCGATTCACTTTCAGTCTGGTATTTTAATATTCTCGACGACAGCGGAATGCGTTGATGGATTTTTTGGTTTTTTATTGTTTCGGTAGACAGCGTCTCACTACTAGGATTATCGTGTAATAGGCCTGAATTCCTTGAGATAAACAAAATATGGAACGAGGTCTAAGTAGCTTGGTACGACAAATCATTTTTTTTCATTGTTTTTTTTAATGTTACAAATCAAATCAAACCGAATAATTTTTTTTCATTGTTTTTTTTTGGATGTTACTAATCAAATATACTTTATTGTCTGAATAACGTAATTCTCATTGACGAAGTCGTTTGCAAATATCTTTAATATACCTACCAATATGATAAATAGCCGGGTAGGAAAACTAATAATAATTATAATTAGAATAAAATAGACGTACAAATAAATACATAAAATTGGTAAATTTTAATCGTATTGGTCAACATAAATATAAAACACCTACAAGTAAATGAAAAATGGTAAAAATTATCATCATATTTTTTTTACATTTATAACACTGAAACACTTTAACAACAAACATGTACAATTATAAAATGCATGTACAAAATAGGTATTTCAATTGTCACAATGAAATTTGCTTTCTATGAATTCATAACACTAGTTATAGTTACTGAAAAACATTAACAAACATGTGCAAATATAAAATACAAGTTCAATATAAATATAAATAATGTATAAATCTCACTGAAATATATCAAACTGAATAATAATGTATGATTGGGATTTGAAGACAAAGTCGAATTTCACAACATTATAAGATCTTACAGTAGAATTCATCAAATGAATAAAAAGCAATCGTCATTATTTCTCACGATATGTTTGAATTGTTTTTTACTATCTAAATTCTCAATCTCGTTTGGTAGGTCATTAAATGGTTTTTCACCATTATAAAATATGGAATTTTTCATTTGTATGATGTTGAAATTGGCGATGTTGGTCACATTTAGTGCTTGTTTAGTGATATATTGAGACATCTTATAAATTTCGTTTTCAATTTTGCTATGTATGAGACATATTTCTTCTATAATAAGAATACAAGGTAGGGTTGATATTTTGTGTTTTATAAAAAGTGGGTTTCAAGAATCCCGGAATTTGACTTTGCACATATACCTTATTTCTCGTTTTTATAAGACAAAAATATTGACTACATAGAAACAGATTCCATTTTTCAGATGTGATTCGATTAAAGCATAATACACACTTTTTGCAATATCTACACCAAGTTCCCATGAAATATTTCGAACTGCTTAACATTCTGATGCCAATTTTTCAATGTGACTTTCGATTTCAATTCATCGTCAATATGTAAATCCAGAAATTTTCTTTCTGACATAAAACTGATCAGTTGAATTCCTTTATGAAGTTCTTGTAGAGTACATTTGGAAGTAAGGAAGTTATTCTTTGACATATTGAAAGATAAATTCAGATCAATTTTCGACTTTACTGATATCATTCTCTATCATTTGATGCAGTTGTGCGCCTTTTTTATCTTGCCAAAGGATTGTGGTGTCATCTTTTAATTGAGTGAACTCTCCGGAAATATCAATTAAGGATAGATCATTTACATAATTCAAGGAAAGGGTGGGTCCCAGAACTGCCCCCTGAGGTACCCCCATTTTATTTCTAATTTATGTGATACGTTGAAGAGATACGTCCTTCCAGATGAATAAGACTCAAACCACTGGATGATTTCATCTCTAAACCCATAATTCTCTAATTCTTGCAATAGAATTTTGTGGTTAACAAAATCGAAAGCCTTTGTCAGATTACAGAAAATTGCTCCAGCTAATGAACTTGGAATACTACTCAATACCGAACAAATTAAAGTGATCTTTCCAAATGAAAATACAGTTGAAAATCATTCTTTCTCAAAACACAAAAACCCCACAAGACATACAATCCAATATAGTGTACGAATTGAACTGTGGAAGCTGCCACATATGCTATGTTGATCAAACCGGAAAGTATCTTGAAACACGAGTTTCAGAACACACGAGAGACTGAGAAACTGAATATATAAAACCCCACAGCCCTCGTTGTGTTGTGAATAGTCATCCGACTATTCTAGATGTTCAATCATATTTATCCAAAAGACTCTTGGGCAGAATGATATATTCTCAAATGCGATAGTGTTAACTAGAAGAGATGTCGATGGCCTCAATACTGCATATTTCAATTTGATAAGTAAAATACCACCTTATCAGAATCACAGATAAATTTATTCGTTTGTTTCATGACGTATTGTGTTGAAGTTGTATCGAAAATTTAAATGTTGCAATGTTATTAATTTTTTTAAATGTATCTAATATGTCTAATGGTTTTTAAAATAGTAATATTGACACGAAGAAACTACTTTTCGGTGAATAATTTGATTAAGAAATCATTATTTCTTGTAAAATTGAATCGATAATTATTGTATAAGTTTTGTGGGAGGAATGTTTATGTAAATTCATTGTTACAGAGCCCTGAAGAAGAATTCAATTAAATTTGAAACGTTGGCAATAAAACAATAATTTTTTAAGAAAAAATTGATCCTGTTACCCAACCAACCTTTCTTCAGATAAATATTAGGAGACTACTTGGGAAATCTTTATGTCGTTTTAGAAACTGACACTACGTTTTCCAATTTAGAGAAACACCATTTCTAGCCCCCTTGGTATTGCATATTTCATACCTCTAGGATCGGTGGATAAACAATTGGAATTTGAGTAAATGTGTGCGAAGCGATTTGAGGTCTATTTTTGTTCTTAATTCAAACTGTGTTGACAACTATACAGTGCATTCTATTTAAAATGAGCCACCCTGTGAAACTTTTGGTACAATGATTTTCAGGAAAAATAAAAAAAGACGTCAACAATAGTATACAGGAAACACATTTTGACAAATTCACATTAGATGTTACATCCCCTATCGCATCCCCAGATCATGTCACCTTTTTTTTTAAATGAATCACCCTATATTGTTTCACATTATCAGATGCTCCATGGTGAGCAGATTTCAACAAAGTATAAAACATATGGTCTGAAGCTTATGGTTCGGCAGCTACAAATTATTTAAGTTGAAAACGAGCCACCCTGAATGATTTGCAGAAAAAATAAAAAACAGTTCTACAATTATTATACAGGAGGTCACATTTAGAAATATTTGTTTTAGAGGCAAATATGGGAGGAATAAATCAGAAAAAGAGATTTCTTATTGATTCCTAAATCAGAATCTGATAATTGGACAATGACAAGAGTGAGATTTGGAGACATTGGTGGTCATTCTGTAGGACCCCTTCTGCCAATCCAGCGACTAGGAAAATGATCACTGGAGCTGCATAATGAGTAGGTGCACCATTCTGCTGAAAAACTATTTCCTTTTCGAATAAATTTATGTCCTTGTCAATTGCCCTATTGACGCAAGGTATTCTCCAACACGATTCTCCAACATATCCAAATATTCATCACTAGTCAAATTATCATCGATATGGGTATGAACTTGACGGTATAAGGGAGGATTCGTATCACTCCAATATCTACAATTTTGACGAATCACCTCTCAATTCAAACTGAACGTGAAACAAATTTCATACAAGAAATTCTGATGCAAGGTGATCCGATCAGTGAGTCTTTCATAATACTCGATACGGCTATCGAAACCATCTTCGTTCAATTCATAAACTAGTTTAATCTTATGTTTCTCATTGTTATCAGATCCAGCTTCCATAAATTTATTCAATAAATCCAAAACGTATTTATGTCGTACATTTCTTCCTAAATGATTATTATCATTGAACATAAGGGCAGCAGATATATGCCACTACTTTCATTCTGGTAGAACAAACTCACTATTTCAATCCGTTCTCGAAGCGTATAAACCATTGCTTCTCAAGAATTCACAAAAACAAAAGCACCAATTGTAATTCCACCTGGTAGATAATCGTTATTGTAGAATCTGATAAATACAAAGTGAAGAGAATATCTAATTAAAACTTAACTAGGCAAAACAAAACTTTTTGAAGTATACTTCACAAAAGCACCTATGAAATCTAGGTAACAGATTGTACAGAAATTCATTCAGGTTGGCTTGTTTTCAACACAAATCATTTTTAGCTTCCAAACTATGAACTTTAGACGATAATGTATTCCACATTGTTGAAATCTGTTCATCATGGAACATCTGATAATGCAAAACAATTGACCCATTAAAAAAATAATGACATGCTCTGGGGTGTGATAGGGAAAGTTAGATCAAATGTGAATATGTCAAAATGTGTCCCCCTGTTTACTATCGTAAATCATTATCCCAAAAGTTATTCAGGGTGGCTCGTTTTCCACTCAAATAATTTATAGCTCCCGATCCATAAGCTTCAGACCGTATATTTTATACTGTTACGAAATATCTAACGCTGCCGCTGACCCAATTCCACGAAGGGATCTGTACTCAGGTAGAGCATCACGTCACACGCCCGTGTAGGCGATTA